>SRQG01000060.1:0-107164 GCA_018360325.1 Claviceps aff. humidiphila group G2b
GCTAACACCTAATCCTAACCTTAACACCTAATCCTAACCACTAACCACTAACCCTAACTAAAGTTTTTTGCGGTGGTTTTTAAAAAGCTTTGCTGTGGTTTTGCGCATTCTCGTTTATCAGCCCCAATTGGGGGGTGTGTCGCCCGTTAGGTGGTATGCCCCACAGTGTGAGTGCCACTTATGCACATGCATTGGTCGTGCGTTAGTCAGCAGATTTTACGTTCAATAACTGTGAGCCTGAGGACGAGACATCACGATGTCACATCCCCCTCTCCTTTTATTGAACGTCTTCGTTAGCCGACTAGCCGCTTCATTTGCCGATGCTATAGGAAGAATGAGCTCTCTCCCTCTAGATAGACCGGTCGCTTAGCTCCTTTTATATCTGCATATAAAAGGGATGATCTATTCCGTAGAGACAGAATAGATCAACCATCTTCCTGAGCATCGTCTTTGCCACAACATTTCACTCCACTTTTGTCATCGGGCTCGTACCTCAACTCTTGCCGGACACGAAACTTGATTACGGCCATGAATTGTCCTGCACTGTTCCATGCCTCCAGACAACGAGAGGCGAGCCAGTTCAGGCGGAGGAAAGGCCGGGGACGACCCGCGGAATCACAAGATATGAATCAGACCATGGCATTGGTACACGACAGATGCTCCCCTCGTCTTCGGCCCTCGCTGGAAAATCTGCCACTAGAATTGCTCGAGAGCATTCTCATCTACTCAAAGACTTTGGCTCTTCCTCGCTCGAGTCCTTTGTTAGGGGCCAAACTTTCCGGGAGAGCCACGCTTCTTCGGTTGTTCAGAGTAGCATTTTTCAACACTTGGGAGATGCTCTTCGGTATGCCATTAAAAAGGTGGTGTGAAACGCAATCGAACGGGACGAGTTGGCTCTCAGATGACCCATCTCTCCAGGTAAAGTCTATCTTATGGAGGATGACCTGGCGCAAAAACCACGACCCACTTGCTTCTGTGTCCTTTGTCTGACATTCTCCAAGTGCGATCTACTCTCAATGCCCTGGGCGGACATTGACTTCATCCTCGAAGCCCATCAAGTTTGGGCAGACAAATACGCTCGCGGCAGATGGTACCGACACTATGAAAACGAAACGACCGCCTGGAGGGTCATAGAAGGAATGTACAGCAAGAACGTCCACGTTCGCGATCAATATGATCAGCATGCCCTCCAGCATGAAGAAATGACATGGAAGTACGATGCTCGCGCTTGCTTCGAGGTCGATTACGAGCGAGCTCTCCACTTTCCGCCTCTTCCATGGATCTTCTTAGCTGGCTGTCTAATGGCTTCACCGGACATTCATCCCGAAGTGCACCCGCCCGTGCATCTTCTCACCGGGCCCTGGGACGAGGAGAAGAAACGTCGTCTATTCTGGCTCGTCCGTGCAGGAGCTAGTGTGACTCGCGGCTTCATGAAGTCTGGCTGGAAGGTAAGACTGGCCTGTCTTGACGCTACGGTGATCTATGCCAAAGAACCAGACCCTCTCATCATAAACTGCCTGATTGGCCCCTGGATCTTCCGTGGTGGCTTTCCGGAAGATGTTAGGCACAAACGGCTTGTCGACGTGTGCAGCCGCCTTGACCGGGGAGGTGACACGCTGGATATGAGGGAAGTCCTGCGGGAGGCAGTCCGGGCGATGGATAGCGACGGGCAGTTTACTGAGCACCACTTTCCAGACGCTGAGTATCGCTATAGAGAAAGAGTGTTTGGCGAGCGGCCCGTTGAGGAGTAGAGGAACAGGAAAAAACAGCTTCGTGGGGCCCGTGTTGGTGTGCGTCTGTCATCGAAACGCCACCGCCGAAAGGCTTTACGCGGTCTGGCGCACCCTTCCCAATTACATAAAACGCAGAGAACACAATGAGCGGTATTTCACGATACCTGAGTGCGATCTGGAGCCCTTTTCGGGTATGCTGTTCTGCTTGAATGGGGCGCTGCGCGGCTCTGCGATGCATGACGACACTTGCCTTGAGGTGCCATCCTTGTCTTGATGGAAACATGAGACGCGCATATTTCTTGGTTCTCCGATTGTGTCGGAAACTCTTATTATTAATCCATCAACATCTAAAGCGTGGCATTGCAGGTTTCATGAGCTTGGGCAGGAGCACTCGCCCTTGAGGCGACATGCTCCAATATTGGTGAGTGAGCCATCTTTTGATACCATCCCTCGGGAAATTTTTCTCGTCACCGCGATCCAAATGGAAAATTTACAAATTACCGTCATAAACGTTACGGTCGTACAACATGCTGTATTTCACCTCAAACGTTTGTGACTTGTTCGTGAACACTGTCACCAACTCCAAGGCCCGCTTATTGGAGCTATTCTGGTCTCCTATTGGTCGACCCCATTTGCACAGTCTCTGATCAGTACATATCGCGAGATCGCGTACCCTACGCCTATCAGTCATCGAGCTCAGAACAAAAGATATCAGTTGACGAAAGTACATTGCCGTGATACCAGTAAAAATACCGTTGCTGTAATAAGTGCGATATAGCTCTTTGTTACAAAGGCAATTGCTGGTATCTCTATCTTAAGCCACTTGCGCACGCACTGAAATGTTTACGCCTCATCATTGATGATCAAGCCTGAGAAAAAGGTTGCGCGGTGCAAAACTCCAAGTGAGTGCCGCCTCAGGGGATGCCTGGGATTGGCCCCAAAAAGAATATTAAGTGGATCCTCAAAAATGCTTGTTTATCTAAGTCTTGGCTTCATCATGCTCGAATTTGTTGCAAGATTCAGGAAGCCCAAAAAGCCGAGCAAGAGATAATACACCAGTTCAGATCAGGGGAAAACGTGAAAGATCCCTCTCCACCACGCTCGGTGTGGCCAAGAACATGGAACAAACTCTGGCATCGATGCACTCTAGGTGTTCCTCTCGCAGTCCGCACTCGCTGCAAAATCTGCCGCTAGAATTGCTCGAGAGCATCTTCTTATACTCGAAGAATTCCGCTCTTCCTCGTTCGAGTCCTTTGCTAGGTGCCAAACTTTCAGGGAAAGCTACGCTTCTCCGGTTGTTCATGGTAGCGCTCCATGATACTTGGGACCAATGCTTCGGCATTTCAGTACACCGAGCTTATGAACCGCGGTTCCGTGAGTCCAGAAAGAGCGACGCTTCTCTTCAGGTAAAGTCTATCATACATCACGAATCATGATACGTGGGGTCTCCTAGCGCAATATTCTCCACGACCCGCTTGCTTCCTTTGTCCATCTTCTGACGTTTCCCCCAAGTCCGACTTACTCTCAATGCCCTGGGTGGACATTGACTTCATCCTCGAAGCCCAGCAGATCTGGGCAGACAAATACGCTCGAGGAAGTTGCTACCGGCACTACGAATGCGAAGCATCGGACGTACGAGATCTGTACGAGAAGAACGTCCATGCCCGCGACCGATATCTACAGCATGTCCGTCAGCATGAAGAGAAAACGTGGAAGTTCGATGCTCGCGCTTGCTTCGAGGCCGACTACGAGCGAGCTCTCCAGCTCTCACCTATGCCAGATTTCTACCTAGAACATAGTCTATGGGGATCAATAGATGTTCATCCCCATGTGCGGGTGCCTGTGAAACTTTTCACCGGCCCCTGGGACGAGGAGATGAAACGCCGTCTGTTCTGGCTTGTCCGCGCAGGAGTTCCCGTGATGGATAGTGAAGTGACCAAAGGCTTCCGGGCGAAACTTGGCATTCTCGACGCTATAGTGGTATCCCCCGAGGAACCGGACCCTCTTCTCATAAAGTGCCTGATGAGCCCCTATCTGTTGGATGGTTTGCCGCCCAATCTGACGCACAATCTGCTCGTCAAGCTGTGCAGGCGCATCCGCCGAGGAGGTGACACGCAGGATATAACGGAATTTCTGCGGTATATAGTCAGGGAGTTACATAGGGAGCAGCGATTTCTGTTGGGCGGCGATTCTAACACCGACGACTTAGATGACGAGTCTTACAACAAGTTATACAACAAGTTGGTTGACGAGTCTTGCGACAAGTTACACAAAAAGTTAATTGAAGAGTCTATCGCGGGAAGATTACTGGGACAAGTCATCTAGTCTCGATGGGTAGGCTGTAGCTAGCGGCACATCAGAGAGTAAGAGACAGGAAAGAAAGGCTTCACCGAGTTCATGTCCGCGTGCGCTTGCCATCAAAAGGCCGCATCTGAGATGCGTCGCGTGGACCGCGGGATGACTCAACCCGGAACCGTCCCAAGACGTTATTACTGGTCGAGGTGACTAGCTCAGGGCATGGCTTTGGCTATTGCGGCGGTAGGCAAAGTCATACAAGACTTGGGGAGATTTTCCCGCCAACCGCGATCCAAACGGCAAATTCGTCTGCTGAAAGGGCTTTTACGACGCGACTCCTGGTATGAGGCCGCATTATCATAGAAATCAGTTTCGCCTAACCATCAAGCTCGGTTTCTCTGATGTTGAATCGAAGTTGCCGGAACAATCGCCGTAAAAGTTCACATGCAAACGAACAGTTGTTTCTCGCATCCTTGACTTCAGAACAATGAGAACCAATAACTCCAACTCTTCTCACCCTTTGATTGAACAAACTGATCTCATGACAAGAACAACAATCTGAAAAATGGATCTCCGGATTTGAATTTGATCTTCGGAGAATGCCCGCAAAACGTGGAGAAGGCGAGCACGCTTGATAGGTACATACCTGGTATGTCCCATGCTCCGTGGTTGGATCGCTATTCATTGGACGGCTACCTAATAGGGTTTGCTTCGCCCCTTTCCCGGCCATTGAACCTTGCCATATTCTCATGACACGTCCTTTCTCATGTGTACCTATCCGAGTTGACTGTTGGTGTCCGATGTAGTCTATCGCGCAAAGGTATGCGGATGAGACCTTCCAGTCCCCAAATGTTGATATTGCGGAGGAGATGACCGCATTCTTGTATGTAGACGTAACTTCTCGGTCCACGGACCTATGGGGCATCTTAAGCCCAATTCCTGATGCGGAGCCTGGAATACTTTTGGAATGTCTTCAATCAAAAGGGCGAGATGGGTGGATCGTGGACTCTTGACGCGTCAGCGGCGTCACGCGAACAGCGACGAAAAGCGTCGGCATGGTTTTGCGTTTTTTATGTGTGTCTCATGTACATGTACATAGACAGAGAATACATACCTGCCAGATACTGCATGTACAGCCAACATACGTACCGAGACATTAGGTACTCAGTACAAACGGACTGTCCAAGGACCAAGACTCCAAAGTCTAGCGACCACAGTTCGTCAACTTTAATTGTGAACCCAAAAACTACAAATGCGTGTTCAAAGCCTAGCGATGACAGTTTGTCAAACTTGCTTTGTAAAATCTGCAAATTCGTGCCGCCATCTTGTATCGAGGAGGCTCAGACCACGAATCCGGGAAGCTCCCAGGGTCCACTATTCAACCCAACACCAACCAAGGCTTTCTATCATACCCTTTCGCCTTGGCTTCATCATGCTCGAATCTGTTGCAAGTGTCCAGGAAGCCCAAAAAGCAGAGGAAGAGATGAATACACCAGTTCAGGTCATGGGAAAACGTAAAAGATCCCCCTCCACCACGCCCGATGTGGCCCAGAAAATGGCACCATCCCGGGCATCGTTACACTCCAGTTGCTCCTCTCGCAGTCCGCACTCGCTGCAAAATCTGCCGCTAGAATTGCTCGAGAGCATCTTCTTGTACTCGAAGAATTTCGCTCTTCCTCGTTCAAGTCCTTTGCTAGGTGCCAAACTTTCAGGGAAAGCTACGCTTCTCCGGTTGTTCATGGTAGCGTTCCATGATACTTGGGACCAATGCTTCGGCATTTCAGCACACCGAGTCATGAATCGGCAGATCGAGAAGCTCGCATCAAAGAGCAGAGCTTCTCCTGAACTTCAGGTATAGTCTATCATACAGGGGGTGTCTCCTGGCGCAAGATCCTCCGCGACGCGCTTCCAGTTGCTTCCCTTGTCCTTCTTCTAAGTTCTGACATTTCCCCAAGTCCGACATACTGTCAATGCCCTGGGCGGACATTGACTTCATCCTCGAAGCCCAGCAGATCTGGGCGGACAAATACGCTCGAGGAAGATGCTACCGGCACTACGAATACGAAGGATGGGACGTGCGAAATCTGTACGAGAAGAACGTCCATGCTCGCGACCGATACCTGCAGCATGTCCGTCAGCATGAAGAGAAAACGTGGAAGTTCGATGCTCGCGCTTGCTTCGAGGCTGACTACGAGCGAGCTCTCCAGCTCTCGCCTATTCCAGAATTCTTTCTACAAAACAGTCTATGGGGATCAATAGATGTTGATCACTCAGTGAAGACGCCTATGCATCTTTGTACCGGGCCTTGGGACGAGGAGATGAAACGTCGTCTATTCTGGATTGTCCGAGGAGGAGTTTTAGTGGCGGACTGTGGAGTCGAGGATCTGGGGAAGGCTTGGCAGGTGAGACTTGTCACTCTCGACGCTACGGTGATATCCCCCGAGAAACCGGACCCTCTCCTCATAAAGTGCCTGGTGGGCCCCGAGATATTGGAAGATATGCCGCCTGATATTGCGCATAATCGGCTCGTCAAGCTGTGCAGACGCATCCGCCGAGGAGGTGACACGCCGGTTATACGGAAACTCCTGCAGTATTTAGTCAGGGAGATACATAGGGACCAGCAATCTTTGGAAGACCCCGATTATGACGAAGAAGACTTAGATGACGAGTCTTACGACAAGTTATACAACGAGTTAATCGACGAGTCTCGTGAAAAGTCAACCTACGAGATATTCGACTAGTTAAACGATGAGTAGGACGTAGTTAGCTGCACATCAGGGAGCAAGAGACAGCAAAAACCAGCTTCGCCGGGTCCATGTCCGCGTGCGTTAAACGTTTGCCATCAAAAGGTCGCATCCGAGGTGCATAACGCGGACCTTATTAGACGCTAAGGATTACTGGTCGAGGTGACTAGCTCAGGGCAGGCAAAGTCGCTGTGACCCAATCTGCTGGGCAACTGCACTGAGCAGATAACGATGCCGATGACACTTTCTCTACAACAGCCAGTTAGTGCAAGAGGTTGCGCTCGCAGTTTCACCACCCTCAGCCAACTGAGCTGTCAGGATCCCACTGCTTCAAGAACCGGCGCCATCTCGTCGTGGCATGGCAAGTCTCTTTCAAAGTGCGTGCTGCTACCACCAGCAACGCATGGGGGGACGCGGCGTGCGATCGTAGGTGTATACCAGACCAAGGCTGCAGGCATATGAAGGCACCGACGAATGAGTAGTAAGTACATGGCCCTCAGCTTACCAAGTCGAAAAACATAACGCCCCTTCTAAAAATGATATCATCTAGGCTGAAGCGAGTGATCCTGTCACGGCTGGTCAACGCCTGCGAACGCCGAAAATGCTGTGAACAATCCCATTGGGAAGAACTACTTCGACGCGTACCTTCGAATGACTGTCGCTTCGCCATCACGCTTCTCCGTGTCGCAACGGTCCCTACACCAACGCCCTCTACAAGAGCTTGAAGCTTCCTCTGCCGTCCGAAGTACGGGTTTGGCGCGAAACGGCTTGAAGCTTATCGCTGTTGGGGATATGGAGTTGCCAAACAGAGTCAGACCCACGGAATGCAGGTTCACGGCTGCGAAGCCATGTCTGAGAGACCCTGAGAATTCTGATGACACACCAGACGGACTTCCAGTTGAATGAATAATCGTGTAGTCAAGATTGTCAGTGCTAGATCTTTTAGCTATTAAGAAACGGCTTTTGTTTTATTGCCACGATGTATTACCCAGGTACACACTTCAAATCTTAATATCATTGCCCGTATGTGAAAGAGCGTGCTGTGTGCCTACCCTATCAGAGACCAAATTGAGAGTGGGCGATTGCCTCTACCCTTCAATTTCATCCGGGAGGTGAATCACCAGCATCCAGGCCTAGTGGTGATGATGCTCGAGGATCGCCTTTGTGGCAGCATTTCATTGATGTACATCCTTTCGCAAGGGATCTGTTAAGCATGTTCCGCCGATGTATTTTAACGCAGGAGGCAGTCTGCATAGAAACTCGTTGAAAAGGGAGCGTGTATATACTGGTAGTACATATCTTAGGTACTCCGTAGAGTCGCCCAGTTCAACAGGAAACGACTGCATGACACAACTCAACAGTTGCAAGTATGCAGGGGAAGTTCACAACGGAGTACATGTATATGTATCCGTTGCCTCCCCAACGTCTGCACCTCTGGCAGTCTGCAGCGGCTCACTACATACGCGTAATGCGAACTCGTTGCAACGACCCCAAAACAGGGGAATGCATGAACATCTCCACAACACGGAGTACCTGTTAGCATTTCCATGCAACGTAATCTGCATATCAGATAGGTAGCAGCCTTCCGACCGCACGACTTTCGCCTCCATCGCAGCAGCTCATTCAAGCCTTCTAGAGGGGTCTAATTTAGTCAACTTTTCCGTCTCATATCCTCTCAATCCCCTAGTACTCCAATTACCACCAACGAAATCGAGACCCTGTCGAGAGAGGGAAATTCTTGGCTTCAGTTCAAGCAACAGCCGAATTCCGAGTCTTCAGCGGCGACAACGGTCGAGGCTTGTCTTCGTGGCGATATACAATAGAGGGGACATACATCCATTGGTATGCGTCTACTTTGCGCAGATGATCTACTTGTTGCATCGTAACAAAGGGCAGAAGTCTGAGAACTTGAGGCGTGTCGCGTCCCGATTTATGCGGGCAAGGCGAATTGAAAGGGGACAGCCAATAGCATTCAAATCAAGGGCTCCCCGTCCCGAGTACGCACAAGGTTGGGAGATCTTGGTACAATTCAAAATATATGGGTGGAAGCGTACGTAGCGTTACACCTTGCAATTAGATCAAAGATTTTGATTTCCAAAGCAGACGTGCTTTCTATGGTGTGGCAATGGCGCAAGAGTGAGATATCCATCCAAACGAAGGCGAATTAACGAATGACAACACCATCGCTGATCTTGACAATCTACCGCGGATTTTTTTTTAACCAGCAGCCTCCCCGACCTTAGCCTCCATCTGCGGCGGCTCATCCACAAACTCAGGCGCAATCTCGTCCTGCAAAAACCCCGGCACGGCACCACTCCCCATACCCATCTCCCTTTCCCACTCCTGCTCCATCCCCAACGCTTCCAGCTCAGCGTCTAGCTCCGACTCATCCACCTCCTCCGGTACATCATAGCTCCGAGCCAAACTATCTTGGATCTCATTGCCCACGTCCATCAAGTCGGCCATCTCATCCTGCAGCTTCTCAATTTTGTCCAAGTCAATCTTGCCGTACTGCTTCTTGAGCGCCTTGTTGGTTGTCTGCATGGCATCGACCTGCGTCATGACGTTCTTGAGATTGTCCTGCATGCTGGACGCTTGTTCCATGTTCCACACCTGGCCTTCTAGTTTATCCTTTTCGGCTTCGTAGGCTTTCCGTCGCTGGAGGACTTTTAGGGCCTTCTGCTTGAGCGCTTGCTTGCCGGGGCCGTCGCGCATCTTCGAAAGCTTGTCTTGGTAGGCGGAGAGTTCGCCGTTGAGGGCTTTGAGCTTGGTGTCGATGGAGGCGATGCGGGTGTCGATGCTGGCGATGGCGCCATTGAGGGTGGGCTTGGGGGCGCTGGCCTTGGAGCCGAAGAGGCGATTCATGGCTGATCTGTTCTCTATTTCTTCACTCGATCCTCTATGGTCCTCGGTTATCCTCTGATCACCTCGACCTCTTCTTTTCTTCTATTCGTTCTATTTTGGCCTCGGGGACGAGAGAGAAAGTTCGAGCGCTAGCGTGAGATGTCGTGATTCAAGGCTGGGAGGTGGAGGAAGTCATGCGTGGTGTCGTGGCCCGTGGTGTCGATGTGGGAGTTGAGGCTGGCTGTGCGAAGAGAGGCTGTTCACGGAGGCAACCTCGGGACATGACGTTGCATCTTCTGAGCACCTTAGAGTTGGACGGGGCGATGACACATGGAATGCAAATCTCCACACAGCCCAAGTCCCCGCGAGATTACTCAGCCGCGGCATTATTTAGGTCGGGAAAGTCGATGAGACGCAGGCCACGTGCTAGTGCGCTTAATAAGAGCAAGCTAATTTATGGTTATAAAGTGTCTCGCATACTATCCCGAACAATGGCAAGTATGTACATACGGAGTACATGGAGGATTTATTCATCGCTGGCTGCAAGTGTCTGCTACATACCGTCTACGGGAGAACTCACGATCGCGCTCCAAGGCCTCGCCCGCAAGTACCCATGTACCGAAGTCACGAAGTACCTAGGTACATACTCAAAACCCGAATTACGCAACACCCGCGCGCTGCGACTGACTGTGCGACCATGTGTGATTCAGATGCATGCTTACCGGCGCAAACAGAACTGTGCTACTCTGCACAAACGCGTTGCTTGTTGTTGTTGTTATTGTTATTGTTATTGATGGAGACCATCAATACACGACAAGGAGACTGGCCTTGGATTTCCTGTTCTGGACTTATGTGCTGATTTACGTCAAAGACGAGGGTCACTCAGCTGGGGCTACTTAGAAGTATATACTCTGTCCTTACCCGCGCAAGTAAATTGTGCTGCGCTACAAACGCGGTTAGATTGTAATACACGAAAAGGGAAATTGGCTCTTGAGTTTCCTATTCTAGACTTCATTTACTGATTTACTGATTTACGTCAAAGGCGACGTCAGTCAGATGGCTGGGTCGCTTGGGAGTACTCTTTTTCGATTGCCACGTGGAATCGCGAAAAAGGGAGGCTGGCTTCATCTCAAAGTTGACGTCACTAAAAAGTGCTCTTTTCAGTATCGTCCGGGAAACGCGAGAGAATGCTCTTTCCCTTTTCTTATGAGTTGACACCTATGCGAATGCGATGCGTACGTGGGCGTCCGATATCACATGGCTGGTCGCTTAGAAGTACCCTTTTCAGAATGCGCTAGCTTAGTGTTGGCGGTGACGTTGCACCTTTTTCAGAATACGCTAGCTTATTAGTGTGGCGGTGACGTTGCCGCTTATCGCGGTCGGCGCTAAGCCACATCGACCCGTTCGGGGCTAGCGCGCGGCGCGTGGCTGGCAGATCAGATCAGCCAAGGGCCCAGGTATGTAAACAAATGTTTCTCTCCTCGATTCCCCGGACGCGTTTCTTCTCTCTTGCAACCACAGCTTCACTGTACGAAAAATCAATCAAGCTTTCCAACAACTACCAACAACGCTTTCTGAAATTCTATGCCCCGTGCACAAGTCTTTCAATTATTTGAACTTTACTTTTTCTGCAAGAACAATCTGATTCAAGTCAACGCGGTTGCCCGACTTTCAAGATAGTGTCTGAAATTCAGCAACCACGCCTTGCCGTCATGGACGCGCCTCCCCAGCCATGGGGACTCGGGCTTCGTCCCAGGATAATGTAAGTCTTTCCCAAACCCCTGCCCTCGCTGCAAATCGAACAGGCAGTCGGTCGAGTCGATAGTTCTCAAGCTGACACGCGACGCGACGCGTTTTTTTAGGGCACCGCCGGCATCTTTTGTCTGTTTCTTCCCGGCATGCCTCCATCCTGCCTCCCCTGTTGCAAACGGTGCTACTGCCCAACTCAACGCCGGTGAACCTCTGTCGAACATGTAAGTCCACGATAGTGACCTGTAGGGAAGACAAAAAAAAGAGATCAACCCTGCTGACTTGTTCCGCCACGCAGTTCTTGGAGAGACAATCTGGATGTCCCCAGGCCCATCCATCGTCTTCCAGCATGGCATCGCATTCCTGTCGCATCTTTCTCTGGCACGAATGGTACAGACTCTACCCGCACTATCATGAAACGTGTCTTCCAGCCAAATCCCCGCTTTGCAAAGCTTTTGGCTCTTCAGATCCAGTGCAAATTGGCTGCTGCTGCCAAGCAAGCTGCCATACTTGCCACCATCGATCGACTTGAGCTCCCGGATGCAAAGTCTCGCAAGGTAGACTCCTTCAAGGCTTCTGATGCTCTCCCTGAATTTTCTGGTGTTCCCCAATCTCCTGCTGAAATGGCTCAAGTCTATATGACTGCAAAGGGTAAGCAACTCGCGTCAGATTCGCATGTGGCACATTGGAAACTAACTCGTTCCTTAGTCGACGTTGTCAACGCTACACTGCAAATTCCTCGCGCTCTTCTCAGGCAGGAAGTTCTTACTTTGCGTTCGCTCAAAAGGACGCGCGGTGTCGCTCCTATGAAGAGAAGCATTGACAAGAACTACTGTATCGAAGATGATGGACTCTACGGCGGCTACCGTATTGAGACCTATGATCTTCTCCACCCACTTATCTTGAAGGCCGCGAAATCTGCCGGAAAGCCCATTGACGTGCTGACTGCTTCTGTCGCTGAGATATCTGCCAATTTCGCCAGAAGTGGTCGGCGCAATCCACGCCGCCTCATCAGCCTGCAGGGTGTCCCTACTCTCCCAGTTATCATTGACGAACCAGAGCTTAAGGACGAGGTCTCTTTGGTGCTGCCTTCTGGAGAATCCGCTGTTGACCTCAAGTCCCCTGTCAAAAGATCTTCTCAGCCTGTCGAGCCTCTTAAGGAGACTCCTCGACGATTGAGTGATACCGTTGTCAAGCTGGTCCCGGCCATCAGTCCCACAATTGAACCCTCTCCGGTCAAGTCCTCCCCTGCATCCTCTTCTCCCTTGGTTACCACACCTTCTCAACATGGTGGCGTCACGGTCAAACCCGTGGTATCGACCTCTCCTGGTCCGACTTTGACCTTCAGGGCCCCTTCTTACGATGACGATGAGACTGATGATGACGATGATGACTTCTCATCCACCATCTTGTCTCAGGGCATGGCAGATGCATCTGCATGCAAAACTCCTCAGCCTGGGTCTCCTATCAAGACCCCCAATCCTCTTCATACGCCATCCCCCATCAAGCAGACTCCATCTGTCACCCCTGGCTGTGCGAATACTTCGGCACTCGGGCTTGTGGCCTCCATCCCGGCCGCTGCAACACCAAAGCAAGATGTTCCATCCTTTCTCCCCGGATGGCCTTCTGATTCTGCTCAGATTGACTTTGGGCCCGTCGCACCTTCGTTTGATTCTTCCAATTGGCTTAGCGACGATATCGCTACTCGCCGTAAGACAGCCATGAAAAAGGCTCATCGACGCAGGAGCGAGCCTTTGGTTAGAAATCACAAGGATCAAGCCGCTCGTCGACAGACCATGTCACCTAGTCGTCTCGTCTTTCAGAGTCATGCTATGTTTGACGCGTCCGAGACACCCAGGCCATCTACCCCTGAAGCTGCTGAGCTCGAGCACACTTCATGGCAGAACGACCCCAAGTCTGAGACTGGTGGTCTGGTTCGTACACCAGAGCATTCCGCCCCCTCTGAGTCAAACTTGAACTTCGTCACACCTGCCATTTCTTGGGGCAGGATGACTGGACGTCTGTCTGGTGATGAGGTCACTCCTGTTCGCATTTGGACTGCTCCTCCGACCGGTGTCCACAACGTAGACATGCGTCAGCATCAGGATATCTTTGGAGCACCAACCATATCGCCTACAGGCAGCACTCCTGCACGCAGCTCCCCTGCAGTCGATACCCTCGCAGGTATTGCCCACGATCGCTGTGACGGTGAGGCTCTGGTTGGCGTCACTGAAGAGGATGGAAGACTCATTGTTCGGTTTAAGCTCCCAACAGAGTTTGGTCACCTTTTCCCCAATCCTCAGGGTGAAAATGTACCCCATTCTACCGTGGCGGCATCCTCTGTTTCTCCATCGCCTCGCATCAACTCTGCTGGTTCAGCTGGCAACAATGTTGCTCCCCATACACCAGCATTCGAGTCTCATGCTGTTCAGGGAGAGGACCACACTCTTGTAATGTCCGACTTTTCAACATCGCCTGTTGCTCAGCTTGCAACCACCTCTCCATCCCCCTCTCCCCTCCTACACACTCCCTCCATCTCTCGCCCGTGCAGTGCCCCATCTTCTGCTCAGGCAAAGCGGGCTACTCCTTCGGAGCAGGTAGACTCGGCCGCTGCAGAGAACACTGGTGTCAGTATCTCTGCCGATCACAACGACTTGGATGTTGACATGATCGATGCCGAACCCATGGAAGTCGACATGGATCAGGGCATGGCTGAGCAGGGACAGGCTGCTCTCGAACAACAGCCTTTCGATGACAGCCCCGGGCGGGATTACATGCGCGACTTTATCAAGCGCACCAGCCGCCAGCGACGCTCCGCAACTGAGGCCGGCTCGCCTATCGCTCCACTAACCACACGCATTCCACTTGGGACCAAGAGCTCCAACACCCCAAGCCCGCGAAAGGTGAAGCGTAAGGCTGAGAGTGATGTCCCAGACGTTGAGCCTGATACCGACTCAACGTCCGGACCTGTGCGAAAGAGGGCTCGCCTATCTGATGCTCTGGGATCGCACGAGCCTTCCAAAGACACCGAGTCGAGGAAGCGCAAGGCTGAGAGTGATGTCTCAGGCGCTGAGCCCGACACTCACTCCACCTCGGCACCAGTGCCCAAGAGAGCTCGGCGATCTGCCAAGGCTGTTGAGGGCCAGGAGCACAAGGCTGAAATGGCCACTGGTGACGGTAATGGCACCAGGCGATCCACCAGACTCCGCAGTCAAAAGCCAACTCCCGGTGCTACTGCCAAGTCTGCCATCCCAACTGCCGCCCCGACTACCATCAAAGTCGGTCCTCGACGAGGGCGTGTTGTTCTGAACTCGACCACTCGAACAGACCAGCACGACCTGTCACACCAAACCCGCATGAACACCCGCAAGAATAAGGGCAATGCGGCGCTTCCATCACAGGTCCTGGCAAAATACCAGGGAGAGGAAGTGGGAGAAGGGTCCAGCGACTCTGGGCCAGCGGGCAATTCCAGCTCTGACGGCAAGAACGTCGGATGGAAGACACCCCTAGAAGTCCATGCGGAGGAGAAGCCGAAGAGGGCTCGCATGGCAAAAGCAACCAATCCTGCGACTGCTGCACAGAAGCAGAAACGCACAGCCAAGGTTGCAGCCGCGCTGGGCATGTCACAAAATGGCACCCCAGCAAGACCGACTCGAGTCACGCGGTCATCAACGCGCACTCGACAAGTCTAGGCTTGTACTTTTTTTCCCTTCTCTTCTTGTCTTCTCTTTTTCTTCTTTCCTTCTTCTTTCTTTTTCTTTTTTCTTTCTTCTCTCTTTTCCCGCGCTTCAGCCGTGCGGTGTTTTTGTTTTTCTTGGGATGATGGATGGCATTGAATAAGTCCATTTCTCTCCTGTTATGAGCATAGCGATGGATCAGTTTTTATTTTTGTTTTTGGGTTGTTGCGTTTTGTTTTTGTTTTTGTTTCTGTTTCTGTTTCTGTTTCTGTTTCTGTTTCTGTTTTTGTTTTTGTTTCTGTTTTTGGTTGTTTTTGTTTTTGGTTGTTGCGTTTTTGTTTTGTTTGGAAATTGTCTTCTTTTTGGTTTAGCGACGGTGCTCTCACCTTGCATTATTATCATTTCTTTTTTTTCTTTTTTCTTTGGTTTGGGAGGACTTGTATCATTAAAAGGGAAAGCGATGCATTTTGCATACGCATGGGAACGGGGTACGGGCATGTCCATGGGGGACCGGTGGGTGGCGTTTGTTTTGGAATACGGGAGGATACGAAGGCGATGATAACATGATTAACGGGACAATGAAATCATCGGAATGCATACCATTATCATGTATATATTAGAATGCCGATGGAAGACGCAAATTCAACAGAATTATACAATACCGTCTCATGACCCCGTCTCATGTGACCTGCGATGAAGGTCATGACTCATAGCAGCTTCATTTATGCATGGCTTTGCTCATAGGCAGTTAGTCATTGGTGATGGTGACATTACGCTCCAATGCAATCCCAACCTGTATACATAGCAGCAAGCATCCTCCATCACCCTCCTAGCTCAGATCTTATGAATCTCATCGTAGTTGCGGTTGTGCCATTGCCTTTTGCCGTGCATCGAGGACAAGTGAGGGCGGCGTTTAAAGTGAGGGCGGCGTTTAAAGTGAGGGCGCAATAGTAATTGGGTGCTAGTCATGCTTCATCACAATGGACCTTTGGTACAGCAAAGTGTTCATGATGGGTGACGTGATGTTATAGAACCCCCCCTTAAGGCTGAACATGGATTTGTATTCGAAAAGGGGGATCGAGACAGGAGCAGGTTGTGGAGGAGATAGCTTTGACGAGATGAGCTAGCTGCATAGTGTGTTGTAACTTGTGGCCATATGTTTATAGGAGGATGACGATACGATATGTAGGTATTTTATTATGCAGGGACGTACCCCTTCTACACTACATCAAAATGCTCCTCCATGTCCACGTCCCCCGATGGACGAGTGTTTCGTAGCGCCGCCCAGCCTTGTCGGAGAGGGACTTGGGAAGTCTTCTGCCGGGTGGGCTCTGCTTTGGGGGGCTTGGTCGGCTTAGTCGTGGGGGGTGGCACAGGTTCTGGTGAGGCTTCGGCTGGGGGTTGCTCTTCTTCTTCCCCTTGCTCCAGATCCTCTTTCTCTACGCCGTTCTCATCGCCTTCGTCATCATCATCGTGCTCATCATCATCGTCGTCGTCGTGTTCGCCGTCTTGTTCACTCCCGTTGTCTTCTTCGCTGGATTCTCCTGATCCGTCGCTGTCCCCGCCGTCACTTCCGGGGTCGTAGTCCTCCTCGTCTTCGTCTTCGTCATCTTGTAGTTGCTGTTCGGCTTCCAGTTGCGCCTTCTCGAGCTCTGTTTGGTTGTCGCCATTGGCTGCATCATCATCGTCTGGCTCCGCGCCATCGGAGCCCTTCTTTGATGCTCTGTTTTCAGCTAACTGTAGCTTGGCCTTGCGCTGTTCTGCCATGCTCCGATCCTGCAGACCATTTCGCTGAATATAGTCATTGATTGAGCCGTAGTCTTGTTGATCCAACATGCCAAACTCGAACTCTTCGTTGGGCTCGTCATCTTTTGAGAAGACCTCGACCACCATATTGAATGTGATTTGTAAGATGTTGGTGTAGCTGATGGCTGCAATACGATTCCGTGGGATGAATATCAAGGGTTTCTTGAAGCCCCATAAGATTCCATTGTCTAGGAAGAATAGGTACCCATCCTTGGAGCCCCTGAAGCCGCTTACATGGACGGCCTTCTCGTTGGGCCGCTGGACTTGACGCACGGTACTGTGAAATTTGTTCGGGTCGGCGGAGACAATGTCGATGGGATTACCGGCTGCACGTAACCGTCTCTGAAAAGCCCAGTGGAACAAAGACTTGAATGTGTCTGACACCGCAGCAGCGGCTGTGGCTTCGGATCCGCCCAGAATCCCTTCCTTGGGGGCTGTGGCAGGAACTGTGAAAACGAGAGGCTCAATGCCTGTGGGTTCGGGTTTTGAAGGAAGGCTTGCGCCTTTTGGAATAATAATATAGTTGAATTGGACTTGTGTCTTGTCCGGTACGGGGAGGTAGAAGACGTATTCTGTTGCAACGGTTAGAGCTCTGGGAACTACGTCTCCACGAGACGTCGCAAGGAATGTGAGAATCATACCTATATCTTGCCAAGAGTAGGATGTTAGCGTCCCCGAAGTCCCTGGAGCTTGCGCATATATGTAGTTGTCGGTAAAGCAGAGCTCCAGTTTCTTCCTCACGGGGATTGAAACGGAGATTTCCTTGACGCGTAATAGAACTGGCTCGTCGCCAGCGTTTCCAGAAGCTGGTTGTGGTGCGTCGACTTTCCGTCGTTTCGAGGCCGGAGCACCGTTGAGATGTATTTGGTCGTAGATATAATGGGCGATTTCGTTGAAGAGGGCTACACGTCCCGGAGAATCTAGACAACAATCAGGCTTAGTGAGATAACAATTGGAAGCAAATGGCCAGCAATGAGACGGAGGATGAGCTAGCGGTGGCAATTGCAGCTTAAGAAAAAGAAAGAAAAAGGCTGGCACTCACCAGCGGCCTTCTTGATGCCTTCAATTATGTCTGGTCGTGATTCGAAGATCAGGTCGAGTTGCTGCCACTCGAGGGCTGTAGCTGCCATGACGAAAGTTTTTCCCAGCCGTGCCGATTGTAGTGTTCCCAGACATCCAAAACCGTGATGATGGTTTGTGTCGGGGAGTGCTAGTTGCCTGTGATCCAGGTGGCGGCGGTCTAAGCGATTGACGTCGAGGCGATGGATGATTACGTAATGCTCATATTGTCGCGATGGTTCCCGTACTACGGGGCAGAAGTGGCAGCCAGATTGTCTGGTGTTGTTTCGCGACCGAATGTGTCTCAGACCATTTGGCTTGCACGCTATGATTCAAAGATTATGTTACCGTCTGAACACTCTCCTCTGTTATTCCATCGGTGATTTCGTGCTTTTGTCCCCAATAGCCGTCTTGCTGTAAGGTCAGATTTCTGCTTGCCCTCGGCCTTGCTCTACCATGTCAGCTCCATTCCCCAACCTTTACATCCACAGAAAAGTGGCGGAGACGGCAGCGAAAGCCTGTGATATCTGCTTCAAGCCAAGCACATCCGTGCTGATCACCGCGGACAAAAAGGTATGAGTTAGTGGCAATGAGGGCCAATTCATTTCACCGCCAACCAGCTCCCTGAATGATATTGACCATCCGCGCAGGATTATTTCTATGTTTGTCCCACGCATCTGAGAGATACGTACTTTTGCACGCCAAAGATTGATGAAGCGGCCATAAAGGCCAAAAAAGAAAAGGCCCTGGCTGAGGAAATCGAGAAAGTGAAAAAGGAGTACCAAGAGAAACAGCAGAAGAAGAAGGAAAAGGAAGAAGCGAAGAAGAGCGGGAAAGGAGACAAGAGCCCGACCAAGGATGAAGACAAAGGAAAGGACAGTAAAACAGGCTCAAAAGAGAGTGATGAGACGGATGGCAAGTCGTCGGTGGTCAAGGTACGTGACACTGGCCGATTGACCTGGGCACTCTCCCTACTAACTCAGCATTACCAGGACACGCCCATGACGCAAGAAGAGTCGCGGATATTTGAGTTGAAAAGGTTTGATTCACATTTCGTATTGGCGTCATACACTGGTGCTAATTTGTGGTTTGAAGCACCTTTTATGAACAGCGCCTAAGACGACGACGACAGGCCGAAGCCGCCAAAAGAGACAAGGAACGAGCTGCTCAGGTTGGAAACTTTCCCTCGGTGCCATCCGAGCCTCCCACCAGATGACACAGCAGATATCCGAACGCGGTCTTCCTCTAAGTAGAAATCACGCCGACTGCGAAACTCGCCAGCTTTGCTCACTTGGTAACGGAATTCATGCGCGGCATTGTCTGAGTTCAGGTAAACTCGCAATCAGACACGGCGCTTGAAGTGAAACGGGCAAGACGTGGTGTGGTGCCTACGGCCAGCGCCTTTAACAGCTTGTCCAGGGCGGTTTCACCATTTGAGCGAGCGCATCACACAAGTAGCAGCACAGAAGTACGCTCAGCTCCGCTTTCTATCAACCCGCGAACTGTCCCCCTCCTAGTGGCCTAATAGCACGAGCGTTCCGGTATATTTGCTACAGCCTTTACGGCGCTCGAGAAATCGGGAACAAATTTCGAATATTTGGCGTGTAGCTTAGAGCATGTCACGTGGCTGGCTTGGAAAAGAGACTCCAGCAACGTTGGTTTCTCGTGAGAACGGTGCGTGCATTCAATGGCGGCACTCAATCGTTTTCGAACATCTGCGCTCTATCATCAGAAGTCGTGCAGTTGACCTGACAAGCTGCGTTCAAGGTGCCTTTTCAACACTGACTGAATCGAAATCTCACTATACCCCTGGAAATTGACACAGGTTAATTGGTGGCTCTGGAAAGCGTTAGACCGCTTGGCAAGGATGTATAGATATGATGGTAGATATAGAAAATGTCAAGCTACCCATTACCATTTATATACTGTGCACTGGGGCTTGTGTCTGTACTGGCGCGCCATGTCTTGTGGTTCGCTCATGACGCTTGACGAGAATTTTCTTGGCTCACGAAGATTCGGGAGTCCTGCATTGGAAAATCGATGATAGGTTTCAACTGCGGCAAGCTTGTCTCCGGAGGAGCGTTGCTCGCCGCTCGGAGGGGATAGTATCGGTAGAGTGGCCATTACGGAAGAAGAAGCATGAGCAGCTTGTTCTTGATTACAGGCTCGGTGACGATGCGACAAGGACAGAAGCCTATGTTCATATATATATCGAGCCC
Source organism: Claviceps aff. humidiphila group G2b (assembly GCA_018360325.1). Taxonomy (NCBI): domain Eukaryota; kingdom Fungi; phylum Ascomycota; class Sordariomycetes; order Hypocreales; family Clavicipitaceae; genus Claviceps; species Claviceps aff. humidiphila group G2b. The sequence goes on from SRQG01000060.1 coordinate 20,127, forward strand.
CTTGTCTCTACTCGGCTATGTACCGTCATCTTTCGGTGAACAGCGATTCCCGATCACAGACGACCTGCGCCAGAACCAGGAGGCATACGGATGCCGTACTTCGCTCCCTCGCCGGCCCCCATCCCGGCCCCAGCTCTCGTTCCCGATCCCGTTCCCGCACCCGTTTCGATCCCCGGCTTCCTCCTCACTTCCTCGTCGACCCTCGCCCTCTGCAACGACAATCCTGGGGTGACCCAACCCCCGCATGCGCACCGAATGCCCTTCCAGTCATAGCGCCCAACGGCGGCACCGCACCTCTCATTAGGACAGCTCAACCGGCCATTAACCAAACCCTTTTCCAGCTCACCGCGCATCCAGCTGAGAGGTTCGACAAAGTAGTGCGGACACGGGTGACCAGGCGCCAGGGATTTCGAAGACGTGGAGGCAACGTGCTGATTGATAAACGGCGCGGTAGCGAGTGTGCGCCGGCACTTTTTGCAGCGCAATGTGAGATCTGTCGTGTCTGCGTCGGAGTCATTACGGTGGGAGGCCTCGGCGCGGCGGACAGCGACTGCGGAAGGGTCTTCGTCTTCGAAGCGAAGGCGGCTGGGGGCTTGGCCTACGGCGACGTGCTCTTCTACTTCACGCTTGTATACCCATCGCTGATAGAGGGGGTGTTTCTCTAGACTATTGTTGTTGTCATCGTCGCTGTCGATGTCTGCAGGGCAGCCCATCTCCCACCATAAGGCGAGCTGTTCCATGAAGCCATCGTTTGGTTCGGCCATGGGCCGCGTCTGTCGTACAAGAGCTAATGCTGCCTCAACAGCACCCTGCGCCGTCTGCTTCCGCGAGCGGCGCTGGTCCATGGGCGTGCCATCATCCGAGTTTGCGCCGGCAGCCAAGACGGCTCGAGAACTAGACTCGCCGCCGGTGTTGCCGTAGGCAGCAGCAGACGCGGGTACGAGATCGGGATCGAACCGACGGGGATATCGCCAAAGGAGGTACGCGATGATGACGGACACAGATCGTGATTTTCCGGCGGCGCAGTGCACAAATACGCCGCCTGCTGCTTCATTTTGCGACGTATTTGGCCCGTTGGAGGTAGCGGATGCAGCGGCGTCAACATTATCGCCTGTGGATGGCGAAGTATTCGACACTTGCAGCCCCTGATGAATGAACCGCACAGCGCTAGGCAACTCGACGAGCAAGTTGGCTTCGTCCACGTCATCCAAGTCGATGAGTTCATGACGAAACTGCTTGCCGTACATGGACCACGGCTCGTCCTTGAAGTTCTTGAGACTGTCCGGGCTGAAGCCCACTACGCTGAGAACATGGGTGATGTGTTTTTGTGCCAGGATGTCGGAGCGTCGCAAGGCCCATATGCTGTTTGCCAGGCGCAATGTGTAACAGACATCGTCAGATATAATATGTCTTACGGAAGTGGGAGGAAATAAAAAGGAACAGTGAGTCTACATAGAGAAGGAGTGAAGGGGGGAGTGAGGAAAGGAAAGAGAGAGAAGGTCGATGGCAACGCATGAAGAAGAGAAGGCCGTCTACAAGTCGGACAATGAAGGGGGCAAAAAAGGAGGTGCGAGCAAGTTTCATCATACCCGCCAACATAGAGGTTATCCTGCCCTTCAACTCGACTTAAAGCCATGTCGGCAATACTGTTCTGAGCGTATCGAGCTCACGGCGACAGAACTGGTGGTGATCGAGCGACTCCCATTGGTGGAGAAGACTCGGAGGTGATGAGGCCAGCCTTGGTGAGCCTTGCGCGGCCAGGCTGTGAGGAATTTGGGTGTACGGTGTGAATACTCCTAATTATGTCTCTTCTTCAGATGCTTGTTGTTTGTCCTTGCATGTGTCGAGACTCGAGAGAAAGTGCAGCAGCAAATCAAGTGCTACTAACTTACGGAGTACTCGCGTGGCTTTTGGTTTTTTTCTTCACTCAGCTGCCGACCCATCGGCGGTCGCCACTTCGCGGACATGAACATGGGAAGGAAGTTCTGCACCGCCACGAAGTAAATTTGGGCACCGCACCGCCACAGATCAAACATCGCATATGGAGTAGGTACCTATATATGTACATGTGCACACACGCGAACCATTTCGACTTCCCCAAGACTCAAGAGATCATCAATTCCGATGTCTGGCTGCAGGCCGCAGCCCTATGACCAAGGCACGACCTGCGAGAAAACGGAATCGTCTTTCCCCTCCCCGAATTGTCAGCGGAAATCATGATCTTCTGGATTAATACGTTGTCAGCGCTATGTAAAGTTCAAAGAGGCGTCTCAAATGAAGGATTCAGGAAACGCGGGGAACAAAGTCAAGTCCGTCTTACGCCCGACTCAGCAAACACGAGGAGCCTGCAAATTCTTGCTGTTGGGATAAACAGGGTCACTATTCCCTTGGTCAGCGATTCCGACACTTGCACTACAAAACTCTGCGATAGCAATGCAAACCTGGAAGAGCGCATTTGACCAACAACCCAAAGCAGATGAACGATTAGACTGAAATACTCGGAAGCGGAACTGGAAGCGGTACAAGAAGGATACAACAGTGGTTTAGACCTGATCTTTCTGACCCTCCAACAGTTGCGGATATCTACCGGAGTTTGGTCTTTTAAGGCATTGACCCTGTCCCCTGTTCAACCGGATCGGGTTCCTGAGGATGTCTCATTCGTTGTTGACGACGTCGTGAATCTGGCTGGACGTTATCCCGAACACAAGCTCGATCATGTTCACGTTTGACATCTCGTCCACTCGATCGAACTTCAAAGATCGTGGGTGAATGTGGACACGTGTTTACAGGTAGCCTGAGGTAGGCATATTCCCGTCCAACACGCGGAAGAAGGGCGGCATATGAATACGTGCTCATCTTACTCAGTTTCATTACAGCCTTTAAAGCCAGGCGGCTACGTTGATATACAAGAATTCATGTACACCATTGCCAGCGATGACTACTCTTGCGGTCCTCAACTACCTAGCAGCTGGCTTGTAGGCCCTGGAGTCAGAACTGCTTTGCATCAACATATTGAAGGACCCAGGAGAGCCGATCGAGTCTGGCCTCACCGAGCTGGGCTGCCAGAACTCAAGATGCCCCATGGGTCTGTGGGCCGAGAAGTTACGTCTACAAGGATGCGGTCACCTCCTCCGCAATATCATTATCAACGTGTGGGTGCTGGAAGGTCTCGTCCGTATAGCTTTTCGCGATAGACTACATCTGACACCGACTCGTATACACTTGTTCCGACTTTCAGTCAATGTAAGGAAAGACCTGTCATGAGAAGATGGCAAGTTTCAGGCATTCGACCCAGAAAATTGGACTTTCGCCCCATATACACTACGGGGCTGACTTCATTCAAGTTCTTTTTCTCTCCCCTCACCTTATTTTTCGACAAATATCCTTCCACAAGCGACCCGTACCTCCATTACACTCGGGACATGGCCGGGAAAGGGATGAAGCACAACCTTTCCGATGAATTGCGATCCAGCCACGGAGAATGGGACGTATCCAGCGTACGAGCAAAGACCAATATCCAAGAGTACCACAACTAGCGTGTACTCAGCGCTCGATTTCGCTAGACAACAATTCGAACGAAGAAAAGCTTTATGCATGGCAGGACGGAGATGATCGTCCAATTTCTGCACACAAACTCCGCATCTCAGGGCAAGCGTCGTTTCTCGCGTTTGCCACCTGCCAATGCATCAAAAGAATGTCCTGGAATCCGGAACTAAGCTTCGTTCGAGTGAAAATGCAGCAGATAGGGTGCCTCGTGATTGACAAGGGGCCCTCGATGAGTGGAAATGGTGGAAAACTTGAAGCTTATTCTTGAGGAAGGACAATCATGCCCTGTACGTGTTGTACGAGAAAAGCGGACAGGTACCTGTCTGGAGGTTCAGACTATAAACAAGAGACCAAGTCCACTTCTTGGGAAAATTTTGGATGTTGTTCAGCCATTTTTTCTTCAAACCCCCACTACATCTCCCACGTATCTCAATACGTTTCTCAACTACCACTTTTATCACTGCTTATTGCAATATCTTTCGGTAAGAGGTTGCATAAACATAGTAAGTTATTTACAATACAATCTTTCCTTTTCATCTCGCTTCGTGTTGTAATTTGCCCCATGTCTGTTTTCTATGCAGCCAGTATGCTCGCTACAGCTGCATTGATCCCCGCATGCCTCACTTGGCAGGACCTGCAGCCTCCCATTGATCTCATCTATCTTGTCACGTACTATTAACTAGCAAGTTACAAAAGCAGAAATTACAAACATGTCTTCAGACTTTTCCCTTCCACCGACACCGACACCGCAAGTAGCGAGGCCAGGGCCCAGTCCGAGTCGCAACATATCCGCGGACCGCCTTGTCCTCGCGGAGGCCTCTTCACTCGCACACGGTGTCGGCGAATTGTTTCAAAGGAGGCCTTGGCACAACAAATGTCTTGCCAACACGAGTAGAGAGGCTTGGGTTGTGAAGACTATGACCGGCCTCGTGAGCATGATCAACTTATGCGATGCCTGCAAAATTTTACATTATATTCCATTGCAGAGCACCGTAAAACACACAATAAGAGCACCGTCGGTCGCACGTGGCACATAATATGTGACCAATAAGGAGAACTTCTTTTGGAAGAGGCTGTGGGCGTTGGGTCCGCGGTCAACTTTCAAGGACTCAAGCTTCAGAAGTTCAGAATTTGCGTTGGTAACATCAGGTTCCGCGGTATTAAAGTCAAAGGATAACAAGTGTCAATGCATTGAATACGGAACAATAGGTGTGTGTGCTGTGGTCGCTTGTATTCGTCTTATTCATTGACACTTGTTATCTTTCGACTGTTACATCAGCGATCGCAGTACCTGACGTTATCAACACTGATCAGTGATCGTCACTTTCAATGGTCAAAGATCACAGATGCGCTAGGTTCGGACGAAAAGACATCATTGGCGCCAGCTATAGTGTTGTGCTAAAGGAAGAACGACAAATTTCGACAATAAATCTACCAAATGGTATTACCTCAGACCTGTGGTAGAAGTGCACTACACGCTCTTTAGAATTCGAATCAGGCTTCCAAGCCTCAAGGACCAAGATTAGCTTCATCAAGTTTACTCCTCGTAGGAGACATAGTACTCTTGTAACGCGATTACTCTTACGGTGTTCTCGCGGTACCTTAACCTGGTAGGCTGGTCTTGATGTGGCATATGACATGTTCAGGTGACGTATTATCTCGAACCCACAGGTGACAGGATCACATGGCGTGTGGGGATTGGGTATACTTTAGATAGAACTTGAATGCGCTGATCACTGGTCGGATCTCAATAGTGTATCAAATCGAATTCGAACTCACATCCTGAAAAAGCTCCCTCCATGATACATCAGGCTTGGATGTTTCTTCGATCTACATAGTACGGAGGTGTCCTTTGCCCTGGGCCTGAATCGTGATTCGTGAAGCGTTCTGCCTGCTCCGAGGGGAAATATCCCCATATCTTGGTCCTTGGAAAGACAGACAGATATAGACAGGGCCCCAACCCCAAGTTCCAACAGGGAACACACCATTTTCATTTACACACAAGTTACAGTCACACGGGCGTCGGGTCGGTGAGCACTGAGTCGTGACACGTACTGATAAATGCGCCATTTACAACAGCTGTCAGCCCTGGCCCCTCCTTCCAAAGGCGCTTTCGCCCACAGCCCTATTATGTACCTACTACCCCATCAGCATCCACGCAGAGGCACGTACATGTTACATGTCTAAAGACAAAGTTACCGCATAGTCACCGCCTGTGTACCATCCAAGGTCCAACTACCACCTCTTCCGCAGGACTTGCTCCTTCAGGGAGAGCGAGCACCTTGTTCCGTACTGGTAGCTACTAGCTGGTCAGTGGTGTAGCAGGCTGCAGCAAGGTGGGTGATATGGTGTCGTTGTCTTATTATATAGCTTGTTATATGCACTATATTGTAATCAGCTTGTACGTAGGTATGTACCTATGTATTCCAGTGTCCTTGTTGGTTCTTTGCGGAGCGCAGTCCGGGCGGCGGGCACACATGATTCGGTCGTCTTCTCGTAATACTCATAGGGCTGGCCCAGACAGACGAGACAGACAGATGGGTAGAATGATGAGCGGAAGATCAGGTACAGATGGCGCTGTCAGCCCGCCACATGAATGCCTGCGGGAATTTATCGCTACAATCGCCCTCATGGAGGCGTTGGCATGATGCTGTCATGGAAACCATTATACAGCACACACATATGCACACATGCACTTAATACACCGACCATTTCTGTGCAATGAACAAGATAGCAAAATATATTGGACCCCTCAATATCATTGGCAACTTGACAAGTGCCAAAGACCGGATGCTACGCGCCGAGTGCGCGCTTTGCCTTGCAACACAGATATGCCCGTGATTCGAAGTTTGATGTGCGACCTAAAGTACAAGCAATCCATCCAACAATGTCCGAACAATGACGTCTGACTCCGCCCTGATAGCGGGTGTCTGTTCCCTCATGTGCATTGTGGCCTCTCCTAGAGGCTAGCCTGAGCTGGAGACCTGAGCCGAGTCCATAGATTCCATCCATCCCAGCGACGGTGTGGGTGGTCGTCGTGCGCGAAAAGGGGATCGACGTCTCTGGTCTTACGAAACGGAAGCCGTGGATGAGTTCTTGTGATGAGCCCCTAATTTAACACCTTGACAATGGAACACAGTTTCTGGCGCGACGAATGAGGCACTGTTTTGGCCCACACGCCCGAAAGTTGAAACCCAGCCGCCTCCTTGCCGTCCATCCCAAGGCATGCCCATGATAACCATTCCCAGATCGGGGCATGGAAACTGCTCATCGAACACATCACATGTGCGGGTCGACGCCAAGCGAACCCAATTTCCAGGACGTAAAAAGGTTGTGCAACGGCTGGTTAGATGGACAGAATGTTTCATTCGTGCGACTTTGTTTGTCCAACAATGAGCCTGTCAATGTGCAACCCCTCCCACGCAAAAACACTGTGACGTCACACTAGTCAGGTATCACCGGCTGACGGTAGCCATGAAATCACCATTGGGTTCTTCTCGTGGATGTGTCGTCAGGCATTTGGTTCTCTGGCAACATGCAGGCGTTTTCCAGTACGTTGGTCCATTTGCCACTCGTCCCCGCGTGGCTATGCTTCAGATGCTGCCGAAAGTGGTCCGCCCTGTAGAATTTCTTGGACGAATTGCATTCCCGAAATTTGTGTACGACTTTTAGATGAAGAATGCGAGCGTCCCAGTCTTCGTCGGTGACATATTTCGGCGCCAATCTCCCTGAATAGGGGCCTGTCCGAGTAACAGGAGCGCTGCCTGCCCGGGGAAACTCCAGTCCGCAGTAAGCGCAGGAGTCGGCCTCGCCCGGGTGATCGATCGACGGGTAGAATGCGCTATCGTAGCTTGACAGAGCTGCGCATGACCACGAGTGGGCGCGCACGTGGAGCGAATTCTGGTGTCGTTCGGCTTCGTTCTTGTTCTTGAATCGCCTAGTACAGTAGTGGCACTCGAATAGCTTCTCGGATTCGTGAGCACTAGCATAAGAAGTAAGCAGCTGTTTCGATACGCTCAAAGAACATGTTGGGGGTGAACATGGGAGAGAGAATGAATTACAATAATTGTTCAACCGTGTGGAATATTTTTGCCTTTTTGGGACAGCATTCGCATATGTAGACAGGGTCCTGTTTCTCTGCCCCGTCCTCACTGGTTGAGGCAACTGTTGAATCTGCTGCGAGGTCGACGGGCGTGCCTGAATCAGTCCGAGATAACGCAGCCGGTGACGTGGTCGATGCAGAGCCCTGCTTCGTTTGAAGGCGAGCTGTAGCAAGACGTGAGCTCATTTCTTGCCGCCGGAGTGCCTCGGTAGGCCTGCCACAAGAGTCGGTAGCAAGAGCTAAGCTGGTTGTTCTGCGCTTAGTGCCACCAACTACATCCGGCCGAAGCCTCATGGGGATGCCGTTAATGTCCATATCTTCCACACCAGCAAACCCGAACCTGGCGTAGCTTGACAAGACTTCGAGGCTATTATTGCGATGGCGCTGGCTGGGAGAATCACCGTTTGATCCGTTTCTAAGCTCCACGCGCAAAGGAAGAATGTGTCGAAACGAAGCCAATCGCCCCGACGTGGCGGAGATTGTTGAGTTATCGTGCGAGAGCCTGGTGGGAAAGCCAGCATCACCACAGCCGCGGACGGCCAATTCTACAGGCTCCCTCAAAGCCGGCGCTCGAATGTTTCTTTGCTGAATCTGCTGCGCCCTGCAAGCCGGTGAGGGAACGGATCGGGGGGAAGTGTCTAGTGTGCAGATTGTGTCCAACTTCTTCTTCATGCAATTTCCATGTATATCGGCAGCTGACTGAAAGTGGAAATTTTGAAAATGGAGGAATTCCTTTGGTTGCAAGCTTTGTAGCCTTTTGACTAATGTCAGTAAAAGTAATGATGATGAATGATACCGAATCCCGGAATCTCAAGTGAAACCGTGCGAGGATTCGAGTGCTTCAAGCGCTTCGATAGGCAACACACCTATCAGCGACTATGTAGTTTTCGTAGCCTTCGTCAACTTCTCCTCTTGCAGAATCCACTCTCTTCGAGTGTGACTGACCACGGCCCGGGAATGGTGAACTAAAGTGCCTATTGTTTTGGAAGTCCTCCTCGGAGCCCTCGGCATGGGTCGGCGAGTCTGTGTGAGCGTGTCGGGCAAAATGCAGTGGCGGAAGAGCGTTATATTGGGGCTGTTGCTCTGGTATCAATGATACTAGGCTTCCGAATGGCATGTCGTGCTATCGAAAGTAGCGCGGAGGTGGCAAGATGAAATAATGGCACAAGAATCGCAGTCTTGTTGTGAAGTAAAGAGAATTGACAGTGTTTTAAGACCTCTTCTCTTCAGTCCTCGACAACAAATAATGGTAATCAGACAAGGGGATCAAACGATGAGATAGAGGGCAGCAAGCCAAGGAAGCATAAGCAAAAAGGGACAAACTGAGAGAGATGCACCACAACCCCGTGGACAAGGAAGGGGAAGGAGCAGATATAAGTGAAGGAATCAAGTATTTTCCCTTTATCGCCGCAGCCGCGGGTTCTCACCGGTCTCGTTCACTCAACAAAGGCTCGAGCGGAGGCTTTCGGACCAGGAAGACGACGATAAGATCATCAGATGGAAGGAGACCGGAGAGCGACACTCGGAAAGGCGTGCGGATATCAGATGCTTGAGTTCCCCAGGTGTCAAATTGGCCATAGCCAAAGTACCAAGTACCCAGGTACCGTGTTGATGTGCGTCGCATTGTTATCCCCACGCCCCTTTCTCGGCGCCGAGCATCGCAGCGCCATCGCAGCGCCATCGCAGCGCCATCGCAGCACCGACGTGAGTACGAATATGATAATGCTAGGCAAAGCAGCCTCAGCCTGTTCCGTGACGGACATGGATGTGTACAAGTGCACATGGAGGACATGAACCGAAACAGGATATCATCTGGTGCAGCTGGTCAGCGGGGCATCAGCAATATCAGCGGCATCGGCGACATCAGCGTCGAGCCCAAGCATTTAGCAATGGCGGCAATTCACAAACAGCAGCAGGCTGACCAGCGCACAAAACTGAATCGCGGCCGCTGGATGCCACATCGGGCGTTTCCACAGATGCATCTGAGCAGTATTCTCCGCTCCGGTGGCATGAACAACACGGCGATGGCTCCAGCTTGTCTTGGACGTCGACCAGTAGCCACTTATCACAACTGGCGCAGGAGACAGAGTGGTTGATCTGATTGCCCTCGACTGCACATACCTTCGACAAGCCAGGCATCCCAGTCATCGCCAGTCGTCCCCGTGGATGCCCAACGGTCGGTATGTCCGCGGAGAAGACAGCGGCCGTCGCGAGGAAAACAGGTGTCAGTGATCCGAGCCTCGCATGGCAAAGCATGGCAACGCAAAACGACGCGCATGGCAAGCGAGGTCCTTGGTGCGCTACATCATCTGACAGGCAAGGATTTCTCGCCAATAATGTCGTTCTCAGAAATCATGCTGGATCCCTGGTACCAAGAGGCGAGAGGCCCCCAGGGCTGACGAGACAAATCGTGAGGGTTCAATCAGATCAGGTAGGAAGGAGACTGAGTCGAGTACAGCAGGATGACCTGGATTTTGCCGTGGCATGGAAGGCGAGAGTGTTCTTGGCAATGTGCAATTGTGGTGTTGTTTCTTTCTGGCCATGTTGCTTTCTTGAGATGCTGCATTGTTGCATTGTTGCGTCGTTGCGTCGTTGCGTCGTTGCATTGTGCATTGTGCGTCGTACGTCAATACCTATGGGGTCACGACTCACGACTCACAGGCTACCTACAGCTTACCTAGGTACAGAGAGGGAGGTACAGTGGCCTGTACTGTGTACAGGACAGCTGGGGCAGGAGCGCCCGGACGTGGAGCACTGCAGATTCAGGGAAGGCGGGACCGGGCGGCGCAACTCCGGAATTCCGAGGTTGTTGGTCCCTTTAGCCCCGATTGTGTCCCTACGGAATGTGCACCCTTTTCCTCACCATCTTCAGAAAACCGCATCGTCTACCTACCTATATTCAACATCGGCAGAGACTGCTGCTGCAACACTCAACAAGGCGTACCTAGGCCACATGCTTTACTTTCAGACCATCCCCTTTGCCGCCTGGCACGAGACCAAGGGCGTCCCAGAAATGGCCTTTTCCCTCATTAGCCTCCCAGCGAGCGGCCAGGCCTGTCCAGACGCCGCCCTATGGAATAGGTACGTCCCCTTAGATTTTCTTGCCAAGCGCATGTCGTGTCGCCACGCGAGGCGTGCGCATTTGCTTGCAGTGAGTCAGTGACATGCGAAACAGCCTGAACTACCCGGTCATGTAGGTTCTCTAGGAAGTTCAGTGCGACAACGTTGAGACCAGATCTGGACAACAGGACGCTGCACCTGCATACCTAGGTTGCCAGTTCAAAGATGCAAATAATCACGACTTCACAATTCTACGGAGTATGTACATACATGCGAGATTCGCAAACCCGGGAACAAAGAAAAAGAAAAAGAAAAGAGAAGCACGCTTGTTAGCGCCCACCCCACTCAGCCGCCTCGAGAAAGTGCTGGCTCAAGTATCCGTACATACATACATACCTACATACATACCTTAGGTACGTACATATCGACCCGAGACTCGAGACATGTACCTACGGAGTATGTATGTTGGGACGAGACATACATTCACACACGTGTACGTGCCGCAGCAGCCGGACACGAACGGGTATGGCCTGGGCATGTGGCTTTTGACGATCTATCAACTTGCTGATGAGGGGTTCGAACTCAGGCTCAGACACCGACCTGACGGAGGGAGGGACCTACTTGCGATCTATCCATCGCCTGGCTCCTCTAATGAGCCCAGCTGCCTCGTTCGGGTCATCACGAATATGCTCTGCCCATGTTTTGGCCATCGAACACACGCCATTCGAGCAAATGGACCGAGAACGTGTTTGTGATTATATCATATTTGACGCATGAGAATTGTCATCAAAACCTTCTCGCATCTTATGTGTCGTGAGAACTTTGATGCAGCCTCCCGACTGCTAGGTAGCATTTTCCGTTGAACAACCAGAGAAATTTTGTTGCCGCCATTTCGGTGGCAATGTCGCACAGAACGCTCCGTACCTGAGAGAGGCATCTGCATGGCAAGCGAGCCACCTGATATTGAAGGGCAGTTTGTCTTTCCCCTTGTCTGGCACAGAAAACATCAATCCCGCCAAGGCTGTATCACGCATGAGGCGTTGTACTCTTGCGGAGAGTCTTGCCGCCGGCATTTGGCTCGTTGTCGGCCTTTGGTGCCCCTTTCTGGTCGTTGTCAGCCTCGACTGCATTCCCATTCAGTTGCATCGCCGAGTCAACACTGGAGAGATTGAGACCGGCCGCTGACTCGCACACTCTTAAGTCGGGTGCCAACTGGCCAATCCAGCCGGAGCCCGTGAGTCGTGCCTCATCATTCATCCCCCACACAATGTGCCCAACTAGTGCGTACATCAGCCTCAGCCCTACGAAGTAATCACATACGGTCAATCCCCTCAATGCAGAGCTGTCCCGAATCTCGCAATCGCAGGATATAGTGGTGATATCCTTCGTAGCACATGTCATAACCTAGTGGCCAGTTGGCTGCGTCGTTCTTTGTGCATGCAACTTGACCGATATCGCTCAGCGTGAGGGACGTGGTACAGAGCACACTCAGGACTTGTATCCTCAGATATCGTATGTTTACGACACTGTACAAATCGGTCATCATGTCCAACAAATCACCGTGCAGTCACAATGTAAAACCAAACGACGACAACACTATTCTTGGCTCTCACTGCTGACTGAGCAGTACGAATACCTACTGCACATACATACCTACCTACATAGGTCTGAGGTACCTAGTTACCACATGCCGCCGGAGCTTTTGCTACGGCAAGCGCGGACCGCTTGTTTGAGCTTTGAACCCGTGCCACCAATCCCATATCAGCACAAGCCAATACCCTTGTCTAAGCGTCTACGGAGTACATAGCCGGCGACTTTTCTTGCTTTGCCGCTTGCGGTTGCCCTCAAATCATGATCGGAGACTTTTCCACTGCTTATTAATCTATGTAGGCATTCAACCCAAGATCAAATCGTGAATACGGTAGGGTTGCGGTGGCATGGATGTGACACTGTCTAGGATCCTGGATGGTAGATGCAGGGCCGTTTACATATGTAGGTAACCCCTGTCAATGAGCGCGATCTTCTCGTCGACGTTATACCAAGCTAACATCACGATTCTAGCTCGTCTCTTCATCCTATCTGCCTGATAGCTGCACATGCTACGCTACGTTAGTTTGGATCCAAGAAGAAGTGTCCGCTTGGCCACTTGATCTTGTCAGATACATATGTAGTTCGGTGCCGTGGTGGGGTGGTCGTACATACCTCAATGCTCACAATGACCCCGTCCAACATACTAAAGCGAGCGCCAGGAACAAATTGACCAGCTGATTGGGTCATCGGGTGGTGTTACAAATGGTTCTCTGGACGTTGAGTTGTCATACGTTCCCGGCTCTCCTCAACCAAGCTGTACGAGGTTTATTCTCGTGGGATGAAAGGCTGATGTTGGCGACATTGCCGCAAATTTCGTGTTGCTTCGCGTTTTGGCCTCATTCTGGTAGATGAGTGCGGGTAGAAATTACTTGACATGTCCTCGGTGGTGGCTAATTTGTTACTGACGTCGTGATGAATAGGGCGGATACAGGCCTGAGCTGAAATGTAGAACGAGTCACGAGACACGAGACACGAGACACGACAAGCCCAGGGTAAGGCATGCCGAGCTCGTACAAGGGCTCTCGATATAATTTTTTCTTGCAAAAACAATTAAAAACGCGTTGTACACGGAGTAGCATTGCTCCGTCTGCGGGAAGGTGGCACGACTATACTCCGTATGCTAGCGCACGGCCGTCGCCCGGGACCTCGTGATTGGAGTCACATTGTACTTCACAACAGCTTGCAAGCTAACGACAAGAAAGAAAGGGTTTTCACGGTTTTATCACTTGACAGCTAGGCCGAATCCCTTCCTAGTCAGCACGACTCAGCGTACAATCAACGCCAATTCATGATGTAGATATCTGATACATACATCGGGCTGTCGGCGGTCGCCGGTGGGACCGAAAATAGATGGCTAAAAGACGTCCTGAACCTGAAAACGAGACCCATGCCAAGGCGCACCGCAAAGTCGTCAGGAAAACTGAGGTTCTGTAAGGTATTAGCTGTCACGGCTAAGATGCAGCTACTGCATAGCTTTCTGGCAAGCTACCTATACCGTAACCGCAACACCGGTCTACGGTCTAGTGAAGTCGTGATGCCGTGGTCCTGTAACACTCACTGGGCGCTGTAGACTGCGAACTTTTTCGATCAATCAATGCCTCGACTGAAGAGCTTATCAAATTTCGTAGTCATGGGATCAGGCACATGCATTCAACTGCCTATCCGGGGACTTTGTCGCCGCTCGTCTGCTCGGTGCATCGCGCCATTGCAGGACCGTCGCACCGATATATTGATTGTCGCTGTTGGTTGATTTTCAAAAGGCGGGCCTCGGTTCTTGGGGAGCTCTGGTACGCGCCGGATATACGACGATTGAATGGAGATCATCTGGTGAGCACTTGAGGACTTGCCAAAGATGGTTTGCCGTAGCTGGCATTCACAGACGTGCGATCTGATTATGATGATCTGAATGACTGTTAAAGTTTTAACTAACTGAGCTTGATTCCAAACTTCAAAGATCCCGCGGCGCAGTCATGCGGTAGTCCTCGTGTTTCCAGCATGATGATCTCAAGATACCTACCTAAGACCTTGTAGGTAGCTAGGATCACTTGTGGTTCTTGGGAAGCAAGATTTGAAGCTCGCACCAGGCTATGTACCAGCCCACAACACGTGTTGCAAAGCGCTTATTATGTAGTAAGTCCCACTAAAGCGATGCCGTGCTACCTAGGTAGGTATGAATACCTTCAGGCTTCAGGGTGACACGTCCGTGGCTCCCATGCAGCCACCGATTAAATGCGAGTGGCGATCTGTTGGGCCGTGTGCCGAGGAAGAAGGGAGAAAATTGAGAAGCCCGAGAATTTGTGCAACATCAGAGCCTAGAGGGGACCCCAACCGTCAACAACCAGCCGACGGTCAATATTCCCTTCTTCCCCTTTTCCCCTCCCCGATCATATAGGCGACAAGTCAACTGTTGCCGTTCTCGTCATGACTGGCCACTTATCCGTCGTCATGTCCAGGTAAAGACATGGAATTCCCTCCTTTGTTCGGGCCTCGGGGGCCCTGCAGATCACACAGTGACAAAACAAGGAATGTGGAATCGCCGGCCCAAGACGGCCTTCTGGACTACCTAATGGAGCATCCAAGAAACCGGCAACAACCGGCATAATAAAGCAGGCAACTTTCCTCTCTTGGGCAGAAAACCCCCCGTCTCGTTGTCGGTGACTCGGTAGGTACAATATGTAGGTACCGCCTCCACAAAAACAGGGCCAAAACTACCTACCTCTCCGTCTGCCATGTGCCGGCCGTTAGCCTTCCCGCGAACTCCGCCGTCGACAAATCTAGAAATTCGCGCCTCAAATTTATGGAGTCCTATCTGGAGAGAACCAATCATAGAACCTTGTTTAGTAACCCTGCTCGGGTGACCGGGAACCCTTCTCCTCACCCCGTTTTCCATGAACGCCTCCTCTTTTTTCAACTTTGCCAAGCGAAACCTTGCCGAATGGGTTTTCATCTCCCGCTTCATCATGAACAAAAGGGGTTCTATCTGGGCAGGGCGGAAAAAGAAAAGTAAGGACCGTTTAAATATAATCAGCTCATCTGGCGTACGATAAGGCTAGAAGTTGGGACTGGGTAGGGATAGAAAATAGTCCGGGAGTGGACAATCACGTGTGACGTATTCTGTAATTGCCCTGGGATTACGAAGTTAGGAACCGGTCGCCATGATATGTACATACCTCCAGTTCTGTGCGATTGAGACGAAGAAAACTCGCTGAGTCGCGGGTTCGTTTTTGGGATTATTTTTATGGCTAAGTCGTTTCTACTTACCTATTGTCATGCCCTCAATGCCCGCACCAACAGTACCAACAACTTACAAGGTTGGAAGACTGAAGTCAGGTACCCTGCCCAAGTATGTAGGTATGTATGTACATATCATACGTCTCACGGCGCAATCCTCTAGGTATCTCCGTGGACCATGCACATAAAAGAATAGGAGCAAGTTGTTATGTACTCCGTAGAGGGGAAAAGGGCAATACCCGCACGCCCGTATAAATTCATCCCTACACACCCTTGAAGAAAATCAAAGTGACATGTCATTTACCTTCTTCATATGGAAGGCTTCCAGAACATGTCGTGAAGAAATGGAAGAATAATATGGGGGATTCTAGCCGCCACCTCTGCCATGCCGGCCCATGCGATACGAGCTCTGGCCTGCAACGTTTTCGCGGATTTCACGTAATGGTAGGTACTCTGTATATACCGTATATACAAACTACATATGTCACGATTTTCTGATTCTGATTCACGTTTCTCATCGATCGATAGCCTACATAGACCTGTTTAACGCAGTGCAACCTCTTCTCACGGACTTACGGAGTACCTAGTACCTACATACCTAGGTACCTACAACAAAACATTCAACACAAACCCTGCTTGGCCCTGTCCTTCCATGTCCGGGCGAAGGCAGAGCGGGCCATAGGGCTGGCTGTAGGGCTGGTGGGTGCTGCGGCTTTGTTGGTCCCGGCGGCCCTCAACTTTAAGAGGCAGGTACCTACCTGTTGGTACATAGGTACCTCCCAAAATAGGGTACAAGGTACCTAAGGTACCTCCTAAGGTGGGGTGGTGGGGGGTGTTGTCGTCTCGCCGTTGCCCTTTGTGACGTGTGCAAAACTTCAAAGTCTAACTCTTCTACCTTTCGGCCGTAATAACAAAGTGCGGCCTTGAAGCCGCCGCCTGGTCAGTTGGTAGGTATGGATTATAGCCAATATCTTCCGATACAAGGTAATCCTGCCTACTTCATATTCTCCGGCTCACCCGACGGACTTTGAGCCGCACGAGACGGGCGTTTTTGCACGGGATTCTCGATATTCTCGTGCCAGGGCCCCAGCGGAAGAGATCAATAGTCACTACTAACTAGTGACCACATCGGCCGCTCTCTCTGCATCATGACAAAGATGAGATTGAGTTGTGGCTTCTCGGTGTTTCGGCTTGACTCGAGCTCGGCTATGTGTTGTCCTCGGAGGATGCTCCGATGTGTGTGCATGTCCGCGCGAGTCTTGGAGAAGGCGGATGTTATGGCTTATGGACGAACCAATCAAACCACCATGAGCGTTTCGCTCGCTTGTGGGTGAGAAGAACAATGGCTGGTACCTGGGTATCGCGAAAAGAGGGTGTCGAGTTACAATGGCTGGATAGCCTCACGAAAAGAGGGTGTCGAGATATTCCGCCAGTAGCCACTGTGCCTCGAGTTCTTGATGCGCAAGAGGGTGTGTCCAGGTTCCTATTTCTTTTTGTCGCTCGGCCGAGACGGCATAGCTTTGCGGACTTGTTGCTGACAGGTGGACGGACGGACGGGTGGCTGCTGATCTGATTATTTGTTTCTTGTGCGTTTGGCACTTGGCCCGTTGTTCCTGGGATCGTGGATGGTCTGTCTGGGGCGGCGGGCGCACGCGATCGCATAATCGATGGCGCATTCGTAGGTAGCAGCAGGTCTGAGGTCGAAACGGGTTTGGCCAACCATTGCTGCCACCAATGGCCGGGGACCCACGGCCGACGATTGCCTTGGATTGCCTATCCCGAGAGGATTTCGGCCGTTATGAAACTTGGCGACGGAGTATTCAGGCGGAGACGCCCGGTGATTCCGGAGTTAGAGGCCAGAGAGTAAACCGTGCCGCACACGATATCACGGACACGGAGCGTACAAGAAGGCGTCTGTCTTATGCAGTAGCTACCAGCCCGTGGCATCAGGTGCCCCCATTGTCCAGATATCGCACCGGCACGAAGCTCGTGATAGTCTTTGTAAGCTTCTTTTTGGACCTTGTTGAGTTTGGACGCCGGCTAACGAGGCGGTTCGGTAAGTCGGCCG
This sequence comes from Claviceps aff. humidiphila group G2b, assembly GCA_018360325.1. NCBI lineage: Eukaryota > Fungi > Ascomycota > Sordariomycetes > Hypocreales > Clavicipitaceae > Claviceps > Claviceps aff. humidiphila group G2b. The sequence goes on from SRQG01000060.1 coordinate 37,724, forward strand.
GCCACGTATGATGATGGTGGACCAATGATACCCTAACTTCCTAAGCAGGGACTTGTGTCCTCAAGGCGATACATCAAGATTTGCGAACCGATTCAACCGAAAGATTGGAGATTCACCTATTGTGAGCACCGAGCATCATGCATGATGCTCAACCTGTCATCCATGGCAAAAAGACAAAACTAAAAACACAAGAAGCGCCCTGACTCGGCCTCGACCTGTCGTGTGCAACGAAACACCGTCAACCAGCTTCCGAAATAGGTCGTGAGAAACGACTGAGACCCTCTTCGCAGCTACTGGCCCCTACTAGCCCCTGGGAGAGTCTAGGTAGGGCCTGGTAGGCTTTCAGCCATTCATCCACATGTGTACCTAGTAGCACCACAAGGTTACTGCGTGTGTCTCGTCTCTCTGGTGTGCGACCTCGAGGACATGTTATTGTTTTACTGATACAACATGGGGCAATATCCGAGCGGCGACAAACGCCCATCTGCGGGCAGGGCAGTGTGACCAGAGGGGTTGCAATGCACACTACGAAGCAGGCTTTTGCCTTGGAAGTTGGCAGCGCATGTTTTTTTGCAATCCTGAGCCAACTCCGGCTATTATCGCGGACTTGGTTGGTTTGAGAGGCCGAGACGGTCAGTGGGAAGCGGCATTCGTGAGGCCAGAAGAACTTCAGATTCCAGGAGCAGACGTACTCGATGCATTGTACGGAGGAACAAGAATGGATTACACAATATGCAGCGCGCTATCCACGGACCGCGGGCGATGGGTTGCATGTTCGTGCATACGGCTGCGTACAGTAGCGCAGTCAGTCATGCTAAAGGCGATGATTCATGGATATGCGCTGATGCATGGGCCCGCGGTCATCTCACCCCCCTCGAGATGGTAAATAAACTGAGCGAAAGGTTTTTCGTACGTCTTCTGTTGCTTCGATCACGATCCGGACCAGCAATTCATGTTTCTGGCCCACGCGCCAGTCTCACAGGCTTGGCGTGCATAGAGAAGTCGCATCCATGATTCCGCCATGCCCATTGCCGCATGAGTCGAGCTCGTCAGAGCTACCGAGATCTCTCCTCTTGACTCCTCTTGCTTTCGCTTTCCTGCTCTCCTCCGTGCTTGTGCATGTCTTACAAGTTACGCTTTGTTTAAGGGTCTGCCTCCGTATATGCTGCTCTTCATGGTGTTTTCGTGCGCTTTTCGTGCGCTTTATCACGTCGCCGGCTCGTAAAATCGTGGAGACTGCACGACCTTTCACGTGCGATGGCGGTGAACCAAATGGCGGTCATCTTTGCGCAACCTGTGGTAACATGGCATGCTGTTGGAACTTGCTGCATCAGAGTGACTGACTCGGGCATAGGCAATGCTAGGCAACACGTATTTCTGTACGTTTCCATGGAGAACGAGATGCTAAAAAGTTGAAGATCATAGATGGGCTGATTGACATTGTAAGATGATTGCAGAATAGGAACTCATTAATCATAAAACTATGGTCATCGTGAATCGTGATCAATCGATTGTAGCCACATGAGGGTCGTCACTCGTGTACACTGTACATACCACATCCCGTATCCAGCGATGCCGCACGTCCAAACATGCATATGAGCTTCCTTGTGGTATTGCCTACATAGTACAGGCTACATATCAACTTATCATGACAAGAAGCCCCTCTTGTCTCACTCACCGAGTTTTTTGTATGCATAATGCAGACGCTCAATCCCGTCGCCCGCTTGCGGCTTACGCGTCAATCATCAATGCAACCGAAAGAACGACATGTCATACTAGCCGGATGGCATATTGCCGCTTCTGGTCTGATAGGTATCGCTTGTCCTATTTTCTCCGTAAGCTATACACACATCATACATGATACTAAGCAGGAATAAAAATATATCATACATGCAAAAGGAGAAGGAACGACAAAGAAAATGTATGCTATTCTCGTTCCAGGACCAACGCGCTGCAGGCATGCTCTACCTATTGATAGAAGAGTCAAGACCGACAGCATCAAAGCCCTCTGCAACGTCATGGACAGGCGGAGTGTGTTGGTCGACGCTGCATCAACATACATACGCAACATCATACATGTTGCTGCAGCCTGCAGGTAGCAGGGATCCGTGAATAACATGCATGAAATGATTTTGGTGACCGAGTTTCGGAAAGCCTTACGACCCACTGGACATGATACCTTATGACGTAGGGTATTGAGGTGAATATGTAGATGCATACTTTTTCTGGCAGTACTTACTACTCTCAACTGAGTCTCAATTACATGGTGGAAAATTGGCTTCGACTATTAATGAGAGATGACTTATACGCCCAATGCCCATGAGAGTGCGAATACGGACATACCCTCACTAAGTATATGCAAAGTATGCTGCATGCCTACGTAGGTTAGGACTTAGCCAGGAGCCTTCTATACCACGGTCCACATAGCGAGAGGTATCTTCACTTGTAGGTGTTCGGGTATATGTATATCTAATATGTCCACGTAAACGACAGACGTCAGGAAATTGTTAATAGTTTTGGTATAACCTATTATAACTATCGCATTTCAACATGTTACGTGAAGGCTCAGAATTCGGAATGGATAGGCACATGTAACTTGGTGCTATGTATGTAAGTGTCTGTCGCATTTGGGCCGGGTTTGGCCTGGCTTCAGCACTGCGTGAGGGAAGATGGCTTCAATCCCAATTGGCAATTATCAGCTTCTGTGTCTCGATTATTGGATCATATATGGCCGGTTTGCAAATTACGGTATTATCTATCATGGGAGCTGGCTTTTAGCATTTCAGAGAGTCTAGAGATGGTTCCATGTAATCTCTTCCCTGTGAACACCGAGCCCGAAATATATGCACGGCCTTGAGGCTTGTCATTTTTGTGCTTGTCTCGCGAGTCGCGCTCAGTCGATCAGTAATAAATATGCTTCGCTCGGTTAACGGCAGACGCAACATCACACTTCCGTCCAGGCTCCTGACTCTCATTGAGTTTTGTCTAGACTCTACGGGCGCTTATCCTTGCTTTCATCTCAAAGCTGGGACTCTCCAAAATTTACGGAAGGGCCAGGAACACTGTCAATGATTGTATAGAGCGCAGTATGTCAAGGACTCCCCTTTCCTGTAGCCATCCTTTGTTCTCTGAGCCTCTGACGGCTCAACAAGCTGCAAACTTCAAAGCTCTTGGCTGGTGACAGGTGACTGTCCAGTGTCTTCTGGACCAGGAGCCGACGCGCGCAAGCAAACTATTGAGTTTGTACAGAGAGAATCATGTCTCCCATGTGCGTGGTTCGGAGTGACTGTGTCTAGATTATTCTGTTCTTTCCTTTGGCTTCGGCTCGGCCACGGTGTAAGTTCACAGGGGTACAAGCTTGAAGCGCTTCTTCAGACTTCAGTCACCAGTGTACACTGTAGTGACTGTACAGGAAGGGAAGAAGTTAGGACTCTCGAGTCTCCAATGGCTTCGTGTTCACAAATCGCAATCGTAAGCCAACAGATGCCTACGCCACGGGCGCAAGGGTTCATCTTTCTTGACATTGGGCACACAAATGCTATGACTATGTCAGTACGAATATGAGGAAGTAGCCCTCAGGCTTCAGCAGCGGAGACTTGCTAAGCTGCTCGCCGTCGCCGATGCAGACTTCATTCTGCGAGACGTTTCATTAGTCCCATTTTATGCTCAGATACCTGGAGAATATGCAATGACGATGCAAAAGTTCCCTTCCTCGTTCAAGTATTATAGCTGCTACCGTCCACGGCCCACTCTGTGAGTCTGTATTTTTGTACGTCCTTGAGTGTTGAGGAATGAAAACATTCAATGAGGAACAAAGAGATGCAGTGAGCAACAGGTGATCTGTCAAGGAACCAACAGTTCACGGTCGTACGTAAGGAAAAGTTCAGTAAAATCGATGATTTTGACAGGTCTCGACTCTCTAGGCTCTAGGTGGTAGACTCTCAAGGTAGGAACTAGGTATGTATGTAGATCAGAGAAGGGACGGCAGAACGTCAGACATGGAAGAAGTTCATCGAACGGTATTGTTGTATGACGGACTGAAAGACATGGGTTTAGAGTGCCAAAGCAGGAAGTTCGTAGTGAAGGAGAAGTAGGCCATATGGGTGATAAGCAAGCTGAATGGCTCAGGGCTGTCTTGATGCTTACTTTTGTGCTCTCACTCCCAGAAATTGTTCACTGTTGAGGGGTCGAGCGGCTCGAGTCCAGTATTCAGTGCTTAAAGTCCTGATTTAAGACGTGTCAAGAGCACTTCATGTGTTGATGGCTTGCGCGTGTGGAGAGAGATATTGCACGTGTGACGTGCCACGTCGAGCGAGTCTGTTGAAGCCGTGGACAAGCAGAGCGCCCCGATCTCAGAGCACTTGGAGTGACTCTGAATGTCTTATGGACATTTTTTTGCTTCGCTGCTCATGTTAAGGCTGGAATCAACCCACTCGCCTCTGATACAGTTCCGTTGGATGAGATGGCTTGGATGAGAGGTCGCTGCGGTTCGGTGGCTATTTTTTTTTACTTCTCCTCTTCTTTTCTGTGCCACTTGTTTCCATGTGGCGGCAATTAGAACTAACAGTGTATCATGCAGGCCAATGTGTAGAAAAAACGGCTCTTCTAAGAGGGAGATTGGTAACATACAGGACTTGGCGTTTCGGTTTGACGCGCGAATCGTGTGATGACGTGTCGGATGGCGGCATTAGCCATTGGACGAGAGACTGTATTTCGCTCGGCTGCATTATGTTGAAACACCGAAAGCATCCTACAGCTGAATCAGAAGCTTTTCAAGTCCGAGTATAGACATGGTTGCACATTTCATCAATGACAAGAACAAAGATTGCTCAAGAGTCCAGGTGCTAGACCGCCGAGAGGGTACGCAATGCTATGCAGCGCTCTCCAGAGAATCAATACACATGACTTGGGAGGCCTCCCTTGATGACTTCAACTCAATCATGACCCGGTTAGACTACCGATTTGGGCTGGTCCCAGCACATGCCGTCTCACTCCGGGTCTAGCCTTTTGTATGAAGTCGCCCGGTGAGACGGATATGATGGACAATGTTTATGATAAAAAAGCTCATGGCCAGCTTTTATGACGGGAAACCGTAAAATTTCGCTGTCCACAAAGTCACGGAATTCGACCTTCTCCTTGCAGCCCTATCACATCAACAGCTGCAGGACAGGCTGACAGCGGATCCCACATCTCGGCCTTGGCTAGACACATTCTGTGATATTCAAGGAAAGAAGAGTGATATGTCGTGTAGATAGAATGGAAGAGAAGATGGGAGAGATAAGAATGATAGGATGAAAGGCTGTTAGGATGAGAAGGGATGTTAGGATGAGAAGGGATGTGATGCTCGGCTCGTCGAGAACCACGAGACTTTGACCGACATGACGGACGACTGTCTCCGCCGTCCGGCCGGTCGCACCGTGTCCAGAAAGCGGCATTCTCCCATTGGCTCAGGCTGCATTCCGGGGCCCCACACAGTCTCTCACACTGTCAAAGTCGTGGCGGAGTACCTACTCCTGTGCCGCGCGTGTGCTAAACTGGTCAAGTAGTTGGCGTCTATACATATAAGTACAAGCGCGTAACCCGCGAGAGAAGCCATTCGCAGACATTCTGAAAGATGCTCGCTGGGGAGGCGCAAGATCGATGGCGTTTCTGATGATCAGAACTTGTACTCCGTATGTGCTCACTGCTCCGTAAGTAGGTACTACCCATGGGCCATTCGTACGGGAAGAACGGCACTGGCGGCACCCTGATGCCCTGGCCCAAGGCGCAATCCCCTGCTGAACCCGTCCATGTCCAGCGCGTCGAATCCACCAGAGACTTCATGCTCGGCTCATCCCAGCCAATCAGCGGCGCACGTAGCATGAAGTGGAGGAATGGTGTCCACAAGTATCTGCTCTGTCACCTGTGCCTGACACGGTATGTATGTACCTATCCACGGTATCTGCTACGGGTACCTGCCACTTGGCCCCCACCGTCCGGTAAGCAGCCCGTTGGATTTAGTACGTGGAACGCTCAACTTCCCGTTGCCTCTCGGCCACTCGACGCCCCTCACGTCCGCGCAATCTTGTCCCGCCCTTCCGTCTCCGTCCTCGCCCATCTCGGTTTTCGTTGTCGATATCCTCACGAGCCTACGCCAGCTCCTTGCGTCCACCTGCATTTACTTGCAGTCTTGCATGCTTTCGCCTCTCTTCGCCCGACCGAGACTCTGTCTGTCGATCTGTCCCTCCCTCACGATTCGAGGCCGGCTCCTCGCAAGCCATATCTGTCGTCCTACCGCCTGGCACCATTGCGACAATTCCATGAGCCTGGCGAGGGTTTCCCCTCTCCGTCCCCGCTTCCGACCGTGATCCTGTAGTCGAGACCTGGAAGCAGCCGCCATGGCGAAAGACGAGAAGAGAGTGACCACTGAGGTGACTGATGATACTTGGCGCGGTGAATGTGTGTCGCCGTCGGAGAAGTCGCAACGAGATTCGGTGAGAAGCTACAAGAACCCAGTTTGCCGAGCTCATAACGGAGGAGAAACACGCGGCCCGTGTCGTGGATCGTGTCATGGAAATTTCAGTCTTCGTGACGACTTCCGAATGAATACAATTACAATTGGGCGTCAAATGCTGACGTTGCGCCTCCTCGCGCCGACATAGGAACCCTTCTCATACGACGAAGATGACCACATTGGCCATCAGGGCGAGGAACCACACACGCCCACGGCGACAGAGCACGACCTCAACGTTACCGAAGATGATCTCCTGGAGGCCAAGGAACTCGCCTCGCAGTACACACTCCAAGAAGTGCGCGAGATCATGGTGAGGGTCCGCAAGGTGCACGAGAAAGATCCCAACTTCCCCACCATAGTCATTGAGAAGGTCAAGATGTTTCTCGACAACGAGTCCATCTTTGAGAATCCTGATCAGCACCAGCATCTCATCCAGGAGATGAAACTCGAGGCTGCCCTGGTCACCAGCAACAGTCCCTACGCCGAGGTGCGCGCCGTCGTGAGCAACAAGGATGATCCCTCGACGCTGTGCTCGACGCTTCGGAGTTGGGGGATTGGCCTTATATTCTCCGTGCTGCTAGCCTTTGTGAACCAGCTGTTCGATATTCGACAGCCTGCGATCCGGGTCATGGCCAACGTGGCCCAGCTTCTCGCCTATCCCATTGGAAAGGCCGCCGAGAACTGGCTTCCCGACAAGGGCTTCACGCTCTTTGGGGTCCGGCATTCGCTCAACCCCGGTCCGTTTACGAAGAAGGAACATATGCTCATCACCATCATGGCCAACGTGGCGTACAATACCCCGTACACAAACTATATCATCTGGGTACAGTATCTTCCCCAGTACTTTGACCAGCCGTACGCCTCGCACTTTGCCTACCAGCTGCTCATCGCCCTGGCCACCAACTTTATCGGATACGGCATCGCGGGCATGTGCCGTCGGTTTCTCGTCTATCCATCGTACTGCGTGTGGCCGGCGTCACTCGTCACGATTGCGCTCAACTCGGCGTTCCACACGGATGCGAACCCCCCTGTCGGCGGGCCCTTTCGGTCTGTGTGGCGCATCTCCCGCATCAAGTTCTTCTACCTCATGTTTGCCGCCATGTTTGTCTGGTTCTGGTTCCCCAACTACATCTGGGAGAGTCTGTCCAAGTTTAACTGGATCAGCTGGATCGCGCCGGGCCACCGCGACCTGAACATCGTCACAGGCATCAACAACGGCCTGGGGCTGAACCCATTCCCGACATGGGACTGGAACGTGCTTCTCTGGGATTCGGCCGATCCGCTCATGGTGCCCTTTTTTAGCACACTGAACCGCTTCATCGGTGTCTTTGCCTCGTTCTGGGTCGTGCTCGTCTTCTGGTACAAGAACATCTACAACACGGGCTACCTGCCCATCAACACGAACCGCGTTTACGACCGCTTCGCCAACCTGTATAACATCTCGCAGGCGACTGACGACCACGGCCTGTTCAACCAGCAGAAATATGCGCAGTACTCGCCTCCCTACCTGGGAGCCGGCAATGTCGTCATCTACATGTTCTTCTTCGCCATCTACACCTCCACGCTCACGTACGCGGTGCTTTACCACCGCCACGAAATCGCCATGGGTTTCAAGGCGCTCTTCTACAACCTGCGACTCAAGAAACGGCCCGTCCAGCACCAGGAACCCGTCCTGGACGTACACAACCGCCTCATGAGGGCCTACTCCGAAGTCCCCGAATGGTGGTACGTGCTCTGCCTAGCCATTGCCATCGCCTTTGGTGTATCCGGCATCGTTGGCTGGGACACGCACACGACTCCCGGCGTCGTCTTCTGGGGCCTAGGCCTGTGCGTCGTCTTCGTCATCCCTGTCGGCATCATCAAAGCCATGACGGGCATTGAGGTGACGCTCAACGTGCTCGCCGAGTTTGTAGGCGGGTCCTGGGTCGACGGCAATGCCCTCGCTATGAATTACTTCAAGTCCTTTGGCTACGTGACCTGCGCCCACGCCATTTGGTTCTGCAACGACCTCAAACTCGCGCACTATGTCAAGATTCCCCCTCGACAGACTTTTGCGGCCCAGATGATTGCCACGTTTCTCAGCACAATCATCTGCATCGGCGTGCTGAATTTCCAAATGAATAGCATTAACAATGTGTGTACGCCCCAGGCTCAGTATAAGCTGACCTGTCCTGGTGTAAACACCTTCTTCACGGCATCCGTCCTCTGGGGCACCGTCGGCCCGGCTAAGATCTTTGGGCACAAGGGCCAGTACAGCCAGACGTTGATTGGGTTTCCGCTGGGGGTGGTCATTGTGGTTGTGATTTGGGGCTTGAATAAGAGGTTTCCAAAGTGGACGTGGGCGCGGCAATTACATCCTGTCGTGATTCTGTATGGGGGCATTGTCTGGGCGCCGTATAACATGTCGTATGTGTGGCCGTCGGTACCGATTGCCTACTTTTCGTGGATTTATTTGAAGACGAGGTATCTGGGCATGTGGTCCAAGGTATGTGCTCTTCTGTCTCTCTTCCCCCTTCCTCCTCTTCTCTTTCCGTCTGTCTTCTCTCCCAATCTTCCTCCTTTGCATTTCTCGACGGTCGTCCGTTTACTTATCCCCCACCCCCTCTAGTACAACTTTGTCCTCTCCGCAGCATGGTCCTGCGGCATCGCCATCTCAGGCATCATCATCTTCTTCAGCCTGCAGTACACAAACACCAATTTCGACTGGTGGGGCAATAATGTCTCGGAAATGGGTTGCGAAGGCAGCGCCTGCGCCCTGAAGAACCTCGGCCCGGGGGAGTCATTTGGGCCGCAGCCTGGACAATTTAGCTGATGAGCCGGAGAGTGGCGGAGCTGCTTCCTTCGCCCGCCTGGCTTTCATTTACGTTTGGTGAGCTGATGCGTTAAGTATACGCCGGTTCCCCTTTTTGGCTTTCTTGTTCCATGCATCGTCTTACTCTTTGCCATGCGTGATCTTACTTCTTGTCATATGGTTTTTGACGGCTTGCCTACGTTATTTTTACTCATTATATCTCTTGTTTGTTTGCTCTTTTTTTTTCTTGCTTTACTTGACTTGGCCACAGCATGCATGCCAAGGATGGAAATAACCAGGGCTGGCAATTCCTACAGAGAACGCGATGACGAGAAATCAAGAATGATACCCTGCCCTCTTCATCCACGCCTGTTTTTTTACGGTTGTCGTCTTGTCTTGCTTTCTTGTTTCTTCTTTCTTGTTTTGTCTATTTTTACTTGTTTGCATCTATGGTTTGCCTTTCGAGCTTCTTGGTTTTTAATTGCGCGTTGCACATCATGAGTCAGACTTGGTTGGTTCCTACCGCCGAGGCAGACATTTTGTCTCTTTCGCTTCTTCTTCGTCTATTCTCTTCATTCATGCCTTGATGTTTTTTTCAAGTTTCCACGCCTTCAATTTTCCAAGTTTATTTTTCGGATTTTAAGATAAGATTTCCGATTTCAGAGTTCCCCTTTTGGTCCCTCTATATTATAATGAGATTTCTGCGGGATAAATCAAGGGGCATGCATGGAGTTTCTCGCGTGTTGCATAGACGGAACGCCTTGGGTCCTGGGAAGGCTGCTTTCGACGGCCGGAGTGCCTGAGTGCCAGTGGGGCGTGTGGGCGAGAGCAGGAGGGGAGAGGAAGAGAAGAGAAGAGAAGAGAAGAGGAGAGAAGGAGATGGGTGTAAATAGTGGGCGTAATCTTATCTGCAATAGTATGATGCCTTACACCATATTTCGAAAGGAAAGGCCAGAGGAGCGCTTTCATGCTTCTTGTGATGCTTCTTGTGAGTGACCCTGAGTGAGTAACAAAGTTGAACTGAATTGTTTGAGTATCTTGATCTTTAGTTGGACTATATAGTTCAAAGAGCTGTCTGCCTATCCGACATGTCGACGATGAAGGCCCTTTGCACGCTGTCAACCTATCAATGAACCACCCGCTCAATGTCTGCGCATCTAAGCCCATGTTGATGCCCATGGCGTAGATAGCGACAGATATCACGGCGCACATTCATTCGTGATTCAATCTCACGCTTCTCATTCTCTTTCTCACACGTCTGCTTACGCTTTTGCGTATGTTCATGCTCATCCGTGTAATGGATCCCATTTCCACGCAAAGACGGTCAAAAACAAGGCCGCATTATCGGTTATGTATATACGCAACACAGAAACCGTCTTGCCTTGGCTTAAACATTGCGCGGTCGGTAAGCTGCTATGATTTAACCGCAGGATAGAAGCTAACATCAAAGCTGCTTCCTGCGCGTCAATTCAGTGCAGCCTCGACTATGCAATGCGTTTGTGTCGTTTTGTCGTTATCGAGTCGAGAGGGTGACCGGCGCAACCGCCGTCCGCGACCAACGCTTGTTACCCCACTGACCAACCAAAGTTTTGAGGTGACGGGTCAGTGCGATTTCATGGTATGTAGTATTGTTCACCTTTTACTCCTCATTGTATTCGACTTTCATTGCACAAGAATCGCAATACTAATTTGATTCCAATACCAACATCAATTCGATCTCAACAAATGGCTCCCCGAAAGACCATCCAGCTCGAAGGCATCAATCAAGATGGCAGCTATTGGCACATAAGAGTCAAGATAGAGTGAGGTTGTATTGAGGTTTCAAGGCGTAACGTTACAATGGGGTTTTAACTTGGATTTCGGTTTCCACAGGGGTCTTCACGGAGTTCAAATGGGGTTTAACTTTTCAGAGGTCTTTTTACGGGCTGCACAGTGCATACTCCGTATACAGTAGTCTTATTGATAGAGAAACAGAATTAAAGAGGTATAATAGTACTTGAGTATATGTATACTCATGTATCAACAAAGTTCAAACATTCTCAGGTCAAATATTCTCGGGTCAAATTCTGTCTCACCCGCTTCTATGCGTCGTAAGATAGTCCTGATAAACTCCTCGCGTAAACTCATCAGTCTTTGGTTGAATTCTTGACGTTGAACTATGCCGGCTTGACGTAAGCGCTCGGCTTCATTAGCTAACCGCTGCTTCTCGGCCAGGTATCCGTCCATAAGGGTTTGTTCGTGTGTACGAGAAGCAAGGCTACTCAAATGTGTTAGCAATGGGCATTGCCATCATGTTGGATTGAAATTGCAACTGCTGTGCGATCCTATTGCAATTGTACCCCGCGCCAAGTGGGCTAGGAGCTCATAGCAATTGTGATGATTGATTGATCTTACCTTCTTCCATTATTGTCGCGACCTTGCGATGGAGGTAGGGTGAATCCAGCTGGATACTGAAATGAGGACTGCAACTCTATTGTTGGCCGAACATTTTGATCTTGGCCTACTAGAGGAGATGGAGTCCTCGGAGCGGGTGGCTGGCCCGCAGGCATTCGTGTTGCACCACTAGAATGCATATCTTCTAGATCTGCTTCTGAGAACGCCGAGCTCTCACCACCCTGCCGAATTGGGTTCTCTTGGACGCGACCCTGAAGTTCCTCGCGTTTCCGTTTCTTATTTACTATAGTAGACTTGTGTGAGCATATTATTCCGTTTGAAGAGCACGTCTACGGTCTAGAGCTCCATTGTTAGACTGTTTCAAGGCTTACCCTCGCGCCGCAAAGCAAGATAGTGTTTGTTCCATCCAGATCGATTTGCCTGTTTATCATGAATACCATATTCATGGTAAGAATCCAGATTACGACGATCAGAGACTTCTTCCCTACATTGATAGTTAGTCTCAAGTAATAGCACTTGAAGGTAGAGTTCAACCCCACGTTCGAGTTCCTTCAGTAAGGACGCAATCCCTTGCAACTGATGAAGTATTTCCACCATTCTGTTCTGCAGCAATTCTATTTGCCGCCCGAGTTCCTTCCCACTCGATAAGATCAGGTCCACATGGGTAAGTATCAATCTTCCAAAACTGAATAAGATTTTCGATACGGTTTCCTTGAAGAATCTCTGGATTTCCGGCAGCAAGGGTTCGAAGTCCAACTTCATTCAAGGCAGACTTCAAGGCCTCGTATGCGACGTAATCATCTAAACAAGCAGTTATTGTTAGTGTATTGCAGGTCTAGCTCAGTCCAATTGCAATCCGATAGTAATTGGACTGAGCTAAGGCTAAGCTTAGAGTCCAATAGCACTACTTACTCATGGTAGAGTTAGGATTATCAATCTTCGACAGTATTGATATCGCAACCTCTTCCCATTTTGCTGGTGGAAAGTTTGGAGGTGGCGGAGGATGGGTATGGACGCCATGGCTGCTCAGTAGTACCCAAGGGTGTAGCTCAATATCGTCTGGAACTATATAGTTCACTTCCACGCTACATTCCTTCTCCACCATGCCACCAGTACTGGTCAAGTGGTCGTGTCCTAACCAGTTAGTAGATGAACTGCATTGAGCTATGATCGCAGTACTGCTGCAATACGATTCAGTCTTTCTCCAGAGGAAAGCACTCTTCGATTACTTACCACATTGTCTCTTCTTTCTCTGATTTGTATCCCAGGTCCCACACAAATCCGTTGGCGCGGTCTCATGATGGTGATCAAAGAGACGTTGGAGATAATCAACATCGATCACCGTCTGGGGCCCTAGATCCTTCCTGACATGCCCTCTACCTGTTTCAGAATGGTAGTTGATGCATCGAACAGAGGTGTAATAAGGTCCGGTATCGTCAGAAATAGAAGCTTTGTGAACCCTTGGGCGGCAACTTGGAAGCTGAGGATTACAAGCTGCCCCTTGGAAGAAAAGATTTTTGTGATTATGGTACCACCTAGATGATATTCCAATTAGATTGAGTTACAAGCAGATTAGGCAAAGAATAATTACCCGCTTGCTCGCTGAAGACGCTCATTAGGCTCATAGAGATCAACTTTAGAGCGCCACTGTTCAAGCTGTGTCCAGTCTGCTATTGTAAGATTTCTCCATGAATAGTCTCGAAGTTCTGGCCTTGCTTTTCTGCACATCTTAATTCCTTGACAGATGTATCGATACCGTGCACAAGGAACATCGAGTCCAAGAAAGGGACAACGCGTTTGCTTTTTACCGTGTGGTGCTTTGATGGTAAGACCAAGTTGCAACTATTTATTATTAGCAGTGGTATAGAAGTCCAATTCAAGCTCAATAATACCGGAAGCTTATCTACGTCGTCTACCAATTGAGCTGGAACAACATATGTATATCCCATAGGATGGGTGTTTGGATAAATCGGAATTTTGTGGTTAAACTGAAGCATTTCGCTAAAAAGAGCCTTGTTTTCGCCGCCACTACTGAGTTTGAAGGGTCCCGTGTGAAGGTTCTAGCAGACAGGTTAGTAGTCTGTGGCATTGCAATCGAAGCTCTATCATTGCAGTCATATTGCGGTAGCGTCCTTACCGAGGCAGTTTGTAGTCCCGGTTTGGGCTCATCATTAAGGGGCTCATTTCTAGGGGGGGTACGGTCGCGCTCACGGCGGCGCTGATCTCTCCAGACTTCGTCGTATCCCTCAAAGTCGTCGGGGTCAAGAGCAGCAAGAGCTCGTGCAGTTGTGGGCGAATCGGACATGTTTGCGTTGCGGTGTAGGGCGTCGGATATCAGATGGTAGACGTATGGTTTCCATGAGGTCAAAATAAAAATTCGCGTTGGTCGGTGGGGTAACTAATGTTGGTCGTACTTTGGAAAGGAGCAAGATAGAGATAGGGGCAGTGGAGTACCTATACCGTAGTAGCTAAGATCTGAAGTGGTGGGGCCTAAATTTGGGAACGGTAGGAGCAGCTGCGGCCAGGTGGCCCGCCACTAAATGCCGTTATGTCACGTGATGTGTCGCGTCTTCCCTGCCTTCAATCTTGTCCGCTAAGCCCATCACTGTGCCACGCCTTGGTTCAAAATGGCACTCACAGAACAGCAGATCAAAATCATCTCAGAACGCCCACCCAAAAATAGGCTCGATCATCTTCGAGATAAATTACGCGACAACGTCGACAATCCACAGGAGGAAGACATTGCAGACCTTTTAGGAGTCCTTATCGGATCTCCAGCAGCATTCAGCCTTCCTTCTCCTGATGGAAATGGTGACGTGACGGGCAAATTCTTCTTGGTTCACCGGAATGTTCGACGAGGTGCCGTTAGACATGACGAATTTGTCCTCTCATCCGCCATGTCGTCGCCAACTCTCCCGACCTTGACATCTGGGCAGCCGTCTTTACTCTTATCGCCGACTTAAAGCCTTCAACGCCTCCCCCCTCCAGCATTGCCCCAACATTCGGAGGAACACCCATCAAGTCCAGTTCGAGCCGCCTTGCCGACAGCGAAACGCGCGACATCGTCGAAGGAGAGCTGTTTGAGGAGATAAAGAATTACACTTTCCGCAATGTGGTGGGCTTCTGGGACAAGTTCTTTGACTCCAAGTGCTGGCGCAAAGAACAGAAGGTGATGCTTGAGGGAATATTGACAACGCATGACGGCCAGAGGTGGATGGATTTCCCTTCCATACCAGACGAAAAGCCGGTCTGGGACTGGCTTCGCTCTCTGGAAGAGCGCTTCTTAGTCGACGCGCCGTACAAGTTTCACACTACCAGGACCGCCAACCAGTTCAAGGAACGAAAAGAACAGATGGACCTTTTCTTGCAGCGGCCAGCTGCAGAAGCGAGCGACACCTTTTGGTACAAACACGTCCTTGTTGTTGGGGAGCAGAAGAAGTCCTACGATACGAGTAGATTCAAGGCCGATTTCCTCCAGCTCACACGCTACGTTCGGAGCGTCTTCGCCGACCAGCCGACTCGCCGGTTTGCCCACGCCTTTTCTCTTTGTGGTTCCAAGATGGAACTCTGGGTCTTCGATCGGTCGGGGGCATACAGCTCGGGTACGTTCGACATCCACGACGAGCCGGACAAGCTTGCGCGCGCTCTTGTTGGCTATGCTACAATGGACGATAATATGATGGGTCTGGATACGTTTGTCGAGCGGCAGGATGGGCATCGTCATGTCACCTTAGATGATGCAAGCGGCAAAGAAGCAAGACTCCGGCTGGACAAGGCGATGGTCCGGCAGAGAGCCATCGTGTGTCGTGGAACAACGTGCTACGAGACCCAGAACGGCCATGTTGCCAAGTTCTCTTGGGCATCGGATAAGCGGAAGCTCGAGGTCGAACAACTCAGGCGGGCCGAAGCGATGGGTGTCGAGGGGGTGGCCAGGGTCGTGGCACATCGTCGGATCACTACCATTGCAGAGATGCGAGAGGGGCTGCAGTTCCCAGCAGCCCACCGTTTCAGGGGCGAGAACGTTCAGTTTGGCGGTCCGCCAATAAACACGACGTCAAGCAAGCGCAAATCGTCATCCGATCACACCTCTGACGATGCATCTGATCAAAGCGGCGGCGGTCTGCGGGTCAGAAGTCCAAGTTGGCTACTGTGTTGAATGATCAACTGTCGATCGGCAATACGAAGCCGAGTCTGTACACGCCTGGTGAGGACCTATGGGAAAACAGGATCTATTCCTGCCTTGTCGTCTCGCCAGCTGGCCGCGTCATCAGCGAGTTTAGAACCATCAAGGAACTGCTTGAAGCTGAGCGGGATGCGATCAAAGCGCATCGGTCTCTTTATGTCAAGGGTAAGATCTTGCATCGCGACATATCTTCTAACAACATCATTATCACGAACCCTGAAACGGCCGATGGTTTCAAGGGCATGCTCATTGACCTTGACTTGGCCAAAGTACGAGACAGTGGGCCGAGCGGGGCACGGCACCAGACCGGCACGATGCAGTTTATGGCAGTGGAGGTACTGCGCAAGACTGATCACACCTACCGCCACGATCTCGAGTCATTCTTTTACGTTTTTCTCTGGATGTGCGCACGCCAAGCATGGAGTAATGGATTCGCTGGGGAACAGAAGCCGCCCAAGGATAGCCTCCTCCGGAAATGGGAGATTGGGAGTTTCAAATACATAGCAGATGCTAAGGAAGGTCACATGACTGTCAATAGTCTTGAAAGGATTATGGGGGAATTTCCAGAGGCGCTGGATGTTGTGAAGCCGCTCTGCCTGAAGATCAGGAAGATTCTTTTTCCTTTGGACAAGGACGAGAGGATGATCTTTGGAACGCCTGATGGAGACCCAGCCCAACTTTACAGCCCCATAATAGCCGCCTTCAACGAGGCTATGTATCAGCCAGCTCTAAGTAATGTCAAAGAATTATGTTACCATATGATGTGCAACCTTCTAGGAAGGAAATCATGATGGCAACTAGGCACCCAAACACTGCTATCCCAATAGCCAACACGTGAGGTGAAGCGAGGTCCCGGTTTGTTTAGGAGGTAAGCTTTTCGCTTGTTATATACGCTAAAGAAGAAAGATATACGCAATAGCTAATTGAATATGTCACGGCTATCTGATAGTCGAAGGCATGAAGCCTCCATCGCCATACTTGTCCAGTGCGTTCCTATACCATATGTCCCAATCGAATGCTTGTTCCCCCGTAGCAGCCTTCCACCATCCACTGAAAACTCTGGTAAAGTTTTTCCCATCCTCGCCGTCTGTTTCTATCACTTGCTCGACTCTAAAGTGCGACTTCATCTCTTCCTGAAGGATCTTTGCAAGGCGCTTTTCATCCTCGCTTGGTGTGGAGAGGCCTTCATGGTACAGCTCTCCCAGGTTGTACAGCAATAGGGGCGACTGGAAAGCCGCGCCTTTGGCCGTGACAATGGCTACGTGTAGCTCCAAATCTATAATGCCCGTGATGTTATAGTCAGGATCGACTAGGAAATTAACATCTCTAGAGTCAACATGCCGCAAGAAGAAAGGACCCTGCTCGCTTCGGGGGAGGCGGTCAAGGAGACTCTTGTATACAAGGTATTGATCGAGGGGCGCAGATGGTGCAATCTCACCCGTCTTGATGAGATCGATTTTCTGCTGCATGAAGGCCTTGTAGTAATCGTCCGTATTATTGAATGGACCAAACGGCACTGCACGCCCACTCGAGTCGTAATCGAAAAATGCTGGACCGACTTCTGACTGGCCTGCCGACGACGATGATGGTTGCAGGCGCCCAATTGCTCCGAGAGGATGCTTCTCCATATGGGTATGCTCCAGACGCTTCACATGCTTACCAATATGGTTCATCTGCTTCACACGCATCACATAGTCCCATAGTCACAGCTGGCACACTTCACATGGCACACCCAACATTTTCACTACCTCTGCCAAGTTGCCAACTTCCCCACAGCCCTCACGCAATCGAAAGTCACAATCTCGAGGCCCTTAAGTGCTCATACAACAAAATCCATACTCAAGTCTGCTTGGTAACCCCTCGCCTATCATTCCCAAGGGCCAAGCCTCACATGCTTAACGCCCTCAACACTAGCACCCAAAACGCTGCATACATCCCAATTCCCAAGAGAGCTCAGAGGCCACAGCGCAGAGCCTCCACCTATTCCGTATCCAACCACCGTCAACGGGCCACACAGGCCATACACACGTGACACATAAACGCCTCCTAATGTCATGACAAGAACGTGCAGGCCTAAAACATAAACAGAGCCGGGATGCAAAAACCAAAAACCAAGAACCAAGAACCAAGAACCATGATGGGGGGAATATAAAGGAGAGATAAGATACGTACTGCAAGACAAGACAAGAAAAGAGATAGGTAGACATTGGAATAAAGACAGAAAGATGAAGAATGGAGAAAAAAAAGCGTTTGCACGAAGTGAAAACGCGCAAGACATTAAAGGACAAATTCATTAATTCCATAGAATGGACGACAAGAACAAGAACAAGAACAAAGGAAGTAAAGGAAAAATGAGAGGAAAATGTGCAAAAATTGCAGCACCCGAGATTCAACTCCTCCCTGCCACTGCCATGCCTGTAACTCCGCCCTGAACATCTTTCCGACCATGTTCATCAGTCTCCCCTTCAAGGCACTCACACCAGTGAAACCACCCTCATCCACCCTTCACACTCTTCCCACTCAAAGGGCTCACATCTCCCTTCTCCTTCTGTCCCTCTCCCTTTCCCTCACAACCACCAACACCACCAACACGCTGTCCCTCCGCCTCCCTCCTCACAACCACCGCACTCGGCCCAATCTCCACCGCCGTCTCCGGCACAGTCATAACCCCCCTCCTGGGATTCATCTCCACCGACCCATTTTGCCTCAGCATAACCTGACACCTCCCCGTGGCATCCTGCCTCACTAATCCCCCCGCAATGATAGGACTCTTCTCCTTACTCAAGTTCACGCGCGACTTGACCCAGTCACCCGCCTTGCTCGACAAATCTCGCATGGAACCCCGTCGGCCAGCCTGGCGGAACCTCCTTAGGCCTTTTGTCTTGGCGAGGAGGGCCCAGTTGGAGGAGCTGTTTCGGTGGTTGTTCCCGGCACTGGTGCTATTTTCGGGGGACTCTTTGTGGCCTCCCATGAGAGCTGTGTGGAGGGCTATGACGGGTTTTTTGCGGCCGCCAGGCTTGGAGAGGACGCCGGCGGAGTGCATCTTTTGTGTGATGAGGGCCATTTGGGTGGGAATGGTTGGCGAGGTGATGAGTTCGAGAGGGCTGATTTGGACGGTGTGGATGCCCTCGATTTCGACTTTGCGGAGACCGATGTTGAGGCGTTGGGCGACGAGGTGGGCGGGTATGATGGAGCCGGAGAGGTCGTAGAAGCGCGCGGATAGGAGGTCTGATTCGGGGAGACCGGGAGCCTCGGGGCGGAGAACCTCGTTCCAGGTCGAGACGAGGAATTTCTGGAGATGGCTGCGTTGGTTGGCCGTCAGCCAATCGGTATAGCTGGTGGGTTGGGGAATGTCCGACTCCTCGTCCGGCTCGGGAAGAGTCTGTGGCTCTAGGAGTTCATAGTCGCTGGAAGGCTGCAGGATTGGCTGGCTGATGGTCTCGAAGCATCCGAGCGTAGCAACAGACGCCGCGAGAAGACCCATGGCTGCCTGGGCAAGTTCCTCTGGAATCCGGTCGGGAGCAAACTCAATGGCCAGAAACGCCTTGCCGGGCGCCAACATGGTCGAGTGGGCAAATAGGTCGGGTGCATCCCGGATGTGAGGCTGGATGAGGTTATAGGTAAAGGTCGCGTTCTCCATGTTGAGCGTCGTGGTTCCGTCCACAGGGGTCTGCAATCTATGCCGGACCACAGTGCTGAACCGCGTCCAACTGGTCCAGTTGGTGCACTCTTGTACAATCTTCTGCACGCCCATGGCTTCATACGGCAAAGACTCCTGGCTGTCTTGGTTGACCATCCTCAAGATCTGCAGTGGCGAGCTGTTCACGATGGGGAAGCGCACACGAACGGGGACCACATTCTCCATGGGCCCGACAATGGACGAGACGTCGACACTAGTTTCGAGCTTGAGACGCCGGCCCTCGACGACCTCACCAAAGACAACATCTGCCGTTCCCGATATTGTGGCCAGCACAGTGGCCCATGCAGCCTTGAGCACGCTATCGAACCCGATCCCGAACTCGTCCAGGAGCAGTGGCGAAATGTCGACCTGCTCCGTGAGCGTCTTGATCTCGGTCGCTGGCGGGAGTGGCTTGGCCAGCGGCACAATCTGCGTCATTTTGCTCTTCTCCAAACGTCGTTTCCAGTACGCCAGGCTATCTTCGTATCGCGCCCCACGCAATGCCCGCGTGTAGTCAAAAAAGGTCGTGCGCTGCGGCTCCGTGTCCGAATGCTCGTACAACTTGACGAGGTCCTGCACAAGTCTCGGTACCGCAGATTCGCTGACTTGCGCGGAGCTGAACCGCACGACAAGGCGGCCGCCTTGTGTCTCGGCATCTAAAAAGGCAAACTTGGTGGCCGGCCTGCTGAGTTGGAGGGCTTCCTTCTGGTAATGCTTCAAGACGCGCTGGGCATCTTTTTCGAGAGACGACGCCGAGACGTACTTGTATTCAAAATCAGCGCGGAACGAGTCAACGGCGACCTGGAACAATTTGCAGTCGTGAATCGCAAATGCCGTCCGCAGCGAAGGATGGAGTCTTGTCAAAGCTTCACAGGCATCCTGCACACGTTTGCGCTCGAGAGCACCGTTGAGTTTGATGAGGACGCACCGGACGTCAGTCCTTGGTCCGTACAGACAGGATTCGAGACAGTGCAGCTGATGGGAAGATGCCTCAGCAACGTCCACAACATCATGCCAGGAGATGTCAAGCTGGGGCGCAACGACCAGCTTGACAAAGCCGTGGTCAGCGCCTTCGGGCAGCTTATGGGAAGTAATGGCTGGCTTGGGAGACGATCTTCCCCTGGTGGAATTGATCAGCTGATCATGAGAATGATCCTCTCCCGAGCCAAGAGACTGGCAAATTTCTGTCAGCGTGGCCCCGCTAAGAATCGTCTTCACCGAGACGTCCAAGCCGTTCTGGCGACAAGACAAGACGAGGCGTTCAGCAAGCAGCGTGTCTCCACCGACATCGAAGAAGCTGTCCTGAGGTCTGATGTCGGACACGATGGCATGCAGAACAGCCGCCCAAATAAGCCGCATAGACTCTTCAGTCTTTGTCAGTGGAAGCGGCTTGCTCTGGAGGCCGGTAAAGTAAGGCTGACTGCTAAATGGCACGTTGGGCAAGTCCAACAGTTCGGAGTACGAAAACGGAGCTACTAGCTTCTGCAGTTTGCGCCTATTGATTTTCAAAGACGTCGACAATGGAAATCGTCGAACAGGAATAAACAAGGTGGGGACACAATGAGGCCGCGGCGTCAACGCCGATGGCGACAACAGCGACGACGACGCCCGCCGGTTTCTCTTGGACACCTGGGCCAAGCAAGTTTCCGTCAACCACTTTGCGGCGGCGAGCTTGGATCTCATTTGCACGTTGAGTTTGTCGAGCTCAGATGGCCCGACGAATTCGCCATCCCCAAACTCCAGAAAAGCTGCTAGAGAGCTCATCGTTTCATTGGTAACGATGGGTTCGACGGCAACATCCACATCTCCACCAAGACATTGTCGGATTTGCTTCTCCATGACGGCAGTTAATGCCGGTGATCCGTTCACCACGACCTCGTCTCGCATGGTACCGAGGAAACGAATGTGGCCTTCGTTCAGATAACGCACACGATGCCCAGTTCTCAGATACCGCCACTTGCGCGGCGTACTGCCATTCTCAGGCACCGTACGGTCGAAAAGGGGATTGCCAAAGACGTACTTGTGCGGTGTGACTATGGGGCTGTCGATGGCCAACTCGCCCACGGCACCGAGAGGCATCAACTTCTTAGGGTCTTCGGGGTTGAGGATGAGAAATCTTCCAAGCAGTGGCGGGGCAATAATGTTTGTTTCGCTCTCCCTGGTAATCTTGAAGACGGAAATGGCCAGCGGGCACACATCTGGCGCGCCATAGGCCAAGAGTATATCCCGAGCTCCTAGCCAGGGTGTAAAAGTATCTTCATCGAGCGTTCTGGTTCGGAAACAGATGGTCCGCAGGTTTGGTACAGTGGCAGGGTTGATCTTCCGAGACAAGACCGTAGTCATATAAGTCCAAGTAATGTCCATTCGCGTCATGGTACCCTCCAGGTCGTTGGCTCGTTCCAACGCTGAGGGAATGCAGACGCAGCCTCCATGGAGCAACGTGCCCAGAATTTCGACAAGCGCAATATCCACCGTGTACGAAGAAAGCTGAAGCACTCTACTCCCCCCATGAATTTTGAGCGCCGGCCCTTGTACTGAAAGAACGGAGCAGAGGGACTCGTGCGTGAAGAAGACACCCCGCGGTCGTTGTGCACCAGGCGTCAGAAAAGCACATGCCGCCTGCTCGGGAACGGGCTCTTTTTCGAATACCGTCTGCGTGACTTGTGGCGGCAGCGATGAAAGAAAGGTCTCGTTCACGAGAACGCAGTTTCTGGTAAATTGACTGACGTGCTTCCAAGCACCCTCGGTAACGACAACGAGACGAGGCTCGAGCTGATGAATCATGGCCTCGGCCATGGCCATATCCTGTGCGTCGAGGCAGACGAAGCAGCCACCGGCCTGCATCACGGCGAGCATGACAATGGGAGACCAACGACTCTTTTCCAGGACAATGGGGACCAACAGGCCGGGACCCAGCCCAAGATTCACGAGATACGTGGCAAGTTTCAACACGCTGGTCTCGACCTGCGCGTATGAAAGCTCACCATCCCATGCGTATATCGCAGGTGCGCATGGCTGAGCGCGGCATTGTCTCAAGATGAGTTTGTGCATGCATGCCGAAATCTTGGTATCGGTTTGATCGATTTCCCAATCCGGACTCATAATTTGCTGAAAGTCGTGTTCGGTAAATAAGTCTGCCTGGGACACTGGCTGGCCAGGTGTATGAATGATAATCTGCAGTGCGCGCTGGAATGTGTTCATCAAGTTGTGCAGCTGGTCAGGGGTGAGACAGGCGTAGCTAACGTCGGCTTGAATACGGTCGTCGCGGAGCGTGACACACAGGGACAAGTCGCAATTATTGTCCGAGGTATTCGAAAGAAGAACAGGATCCCAGCCGCTATTGTCGAGCGAGTCGGATTCGGACAAGATACTATCATAGACATCTTGACAAGTAATGCAGGTATTAAACAGACGTTGATCACGTTGGATACCGAGAGAGTGTTCAATACTTGCAATTGTCGGAATGGTCATGTTTCGCGACTCCCGTGACATCCTCTCCAACTCACACAGCACATCCAGCACGGTAGACATGGGAGAGAAATCCACCAAGCAGGGCGCAATGGAAGCCAAGCTTCCCACGTGTTGCGACATGTCCGGCAAGAAAGCCTCATCTCGTCCAGTATGCTGATAACCAAACACTACACGGTCATCCCCCACATACGTGCGCAGAACAAACGCCCAGGCCAGTTGGATAACTGTGGAGATGCTAATGTTATTCTCGGAGCAAAATGACGATAGATGATAGCGACTGATGTCCAGGCTGATGCCTCGTGATTCGTGACGATCTTGGTCTTGGATGGCGAGAGGTGGCAATATACAAGGCGTAGCACCGTTGAGATGAGCCCTCCATATATCTTGGCAGCGTGGGGAATCGAGCGCCGCGATGTGACGAGTCTGGCGGGGGGGCACAGGATCTTCAAGAACCACCCCTTTTTCCATGTACAGCTGCCTCAACTGCGTGACCAAATTGTGAACGCCAGTCAGATCGCACAGAGCTTGGCTGCAATCTAGCCTCAAAAATGTGCTCTTCGGTGAGCGGCTCACTGAAAGGCGGTGGCGGGGTTGAGAAGGAGATGACTTCATCGGCGGCAAGTTCGACAAAGTTTCCATGGGATCGTTAGAGTCGATAAAGAGCATAGCTGGAGAGATTTTCTTGAGAACGACTTGATCAAACAGACTTTTGTCTGAAACACTGTCGACAAAGATACTTCTCATCACACTGTGTGCAGAAACAAGGGTTTCCCACGCAGCACAAAGTTTGGTCAAGTCAACCAATGACCCATCCTGCGTCATGAGCTCGTACGTTCGGCTAATGTGAAAGCAATTCGGGTCCTGTGTTTGTGCAATGAGTATTTCCTGATGGATGGCCGCCGCAGAGAAGACGGTTTCGATATTGTCGACCCCGCTGATGCCTACGCCAGCTAGTCTCTTGCTTGCGAGTCTGGACAGGCCCTCATACGAAGTCTCAAGAAGCGGAACGTCAGAGAGTGTGAGCTCGGGCTTCATCGAGCCCAGTCGAGAGATTGCTTCCAATATCGATCGTTGAAAATTGTTCATCCATTTCGTAATGCGGTCTTTGTGTCTCGAATTGAGGTTATAGAAGAACTCTACTCTGGCGCTGTAATCATCCACACCGACCGACACCTCAAAAAGGGCAATTCGACCCACGCCAGGACCGACATCAGAGGCCAAGGAGCGAACTTCGCGATCGGGGGCAGCAATAGGTTCCAAGATGCCATTCTCTGGTCGGAGCTGGCTCAAAGTCTCGACGCAGTTGAACATGATCTCAATCGGTATGGATGTCGCAGGCGTGTTATCGGCGGCAAATTTGGAGTGAAAGAACGGCGTGCCATGTCGGGGAACCGCTTTCCGGGTGTCCTTGATCACTTTGATCAGATGGATAATGTCGGAGCTGGCATCGGCGTTGACGTTGATGGGAGAAAGGGCGGCGAACCAGCCAACGGTCTGTTCAATGTTAAAGTCACTGTTGCGAGAATCGCGACCATGTTCTTGCTTCCAGACCGTGGGGATTTTGCGTTCTGGAAAGGTTCGCTCGAAAGAATGTAGGAGGGCGGCGAGGAAAACATCGGCGGATTCGGTTCGGAATACATTGTTGCATGTTTTTCGGAGAGAGGAGGCGGCAGCTTCTGGAAGCGCAAACGTGACGTGCTTGGTGTTGCCGTACAAATTAGGTTGGTCATTCAGTCCCCAGAATCCAAGGTTCTCAGGACCAATCTCAAAGGGAAGGATAGGGTTGATTAATCGCTGGCTATTTTCGTAACTTTGAAAATCCGCCCAGTATGTGAAGGGCATGGACGGGGAGGAAATCAGCGTTCCCTCGCGCAGAAGCTCATCCAAGTCATGTAAGAGAATGTGCCATGACTTCAAGTCAACAACCAAGTGATGCGCAACTAGATACAAGAGCTGCTTGTTATGCGCACTGCGAATATGCTTCACGGCGAAGACGGGGCCATTGAAAATGTTGATCGACCGCTGGGCTTCTTCTACACAGGCCAACAAGTCCGCGTCGTTCTCCATGTACCGATGCTCGAATCTGTATGCGCGATTCGACTCGGGTGCGATGATTTGTGCCCACCCTTGGTCGGTTAGTCGAAAGCGAGCCCGCAACATGGAGTGTCTGGACACCAGCACACTAAAGGCGGCTTCTATATCTGCCAATTCGATATCTTGCTTAACATGCAACAGGATGCTCTGACTGAAGCGGTAGTCTTGGGCCGATGCAGAAGAAGTCGCATCGACGCCTCGGTTCAACAAGGCCCGGAAGAAGAGCTGTTGCATGACAGCCAGAGGAAAATACTCCTCTTGAGCTGAGTGCTCGGCATCGTCAAGCGTCAGGTCTTCCTCGGATTTTCCGTTCAAGAATCCGTTGCTGTTGAGGAGCGGCTGGACCAAAGAATCCGGTCGCACAGGCCTCGGAGGCGATGCTATGTCAGTTCGGTCATCAACCACAGCACTGCCGCCGCTGCGGCTGATTTTATGGCCACCACCGCGTGCCCTCCGATGATTGGACATTTGAATGCTCATGATTTTCGCCTCCAAGTCCTCGCCAAGGTTCTGCACCCACGTCTGCACTTTGCGCACATCAGGCTCACCGTCGGCGTTGGTGGCCATGGATCGCAATACGACCCACACATCGGGGCGAGGCGAGTCGGAACCCCATTCTGTCAAGACTGTTTTCAGAGTGTGTATCTGTTTCCTGCCGTTCTCCAGCTCCGAGTCTTGGATAAAGGTGATGTGCTGACTGTCCTGGGCGCACACGGCCGTCGTGGTAATCAGTGCGACGAATTGGCCCTCAAATGGACCGGCTCGAGGCGAGACCAAGCAGACCTTGCCTATCTTTGCAGTCGACAAGAGTAGATCTTGCAGCCGTTTTTGCTGGCCGTCTTTGATCGCATTGGCTTGACGGCCAGGCTGCAGCCCAGATGGAGTGTGTTGGATGGAGCTCGATAGGGATGCTGGCGGCGAGAGGGCCTCGGTCGACGACGAGATGAGGGCTGCTGCTGCATCGACTGTCATGGTCGCAAAGATGCTATCGTCATAGCTGCTGATTCGAAGGCTCTGTCGTGTGGAAGCAAAGGATGCCGTGTCTGACCCAGACAGCGGCTCCGTATGAGAGCCCGCGGTGGAATCCGAATCCGAGAGTGAGTCGAAGAGTGGGCGTGTCAAGCAAGGGATGGGAAAGTCTGCGTCGCGCGCGTGCGAACGAATGCTGGAAGATGCGGACGGGGACTGAGACCTGCGGGAAAAGGGCGTCGAGGATACGGTCGTGTATAGAGATTCGGCGTCGATATCGTATGCGAGACTCGGTTCTCGGGGAGCATCCATCAACAGGCCAACGGGACCTCGGCTCAGATAGCCTTGGAGCTCGCGATGTGTGGTTGAGAGATCAGCAAACAGATCGGATCCTCGGCTTTCCGGTCGCAGCAATCGCACGTCATGGCCAACCGTGAGGCGACGGCGGCCGTGACCGTTTTCGTGGCCGCGTTGGTTCTTTGCAGCAGTGTAGACTGTGCTCAGTCGACGAGCCGGGTTGAGTGGCGGCGGAACCAATGGTGGCGACGCATCGCCATTGTCGGGCAGTTGCGACTCGGGCGCATGAGCAGCACCTGCCTCACCGGCTTCCATCGCAGATGGCTTGTGCTGTCTCTACTCGCGCCTGTAGCGCCTGCAGCGCCTGACGCGCCTGATGGCCAATGGAAACTTGTTTCAGCCGCTTGCAGCCCAAGATTCGCCGTCACCTTGGTTCGCGCTTCTTTGTTGTTGGCGGGACTTGATTGTCGAACCGCAGGCACCAACGCCTTTGATGCGCTGGCGTTTCGTTGTATCCGCTGCGGTTTGGCGGTGTCTGGTCGGTCGAATGGTCCGCGGTGGTCTCCTCTCTTCTGAGTCCTCCTGACTCCTGAGTCCTGAGTCCTGACTCCTCTCTCCTGAGAAGCCGGCAACGGCGGCAACCACAACGCTGTTCCGTTTCCGCTGTCCAGATGTCGGGCCGTGTTGTCCTAGGTCATGAATTGTTTCTATGTTTGGTGCATATGCAGAGTACGGTCTGGCTCCATTCGACGTCTTTCCGTTTCCAGGCCCCTGCTTTTTCTCGGACGTGACGTGCGCAAAAGGGGTGAAGCCTTTCTGGATGTTGGATGTTGGATGTTGAAGAATAGCACACAAAGAGCACCTGGAGTGACGGGGATGGGAACATGGGAACCAAAGCCGGAATCGCCAGGGCATTGGCAAGGGCCCCGGGGTTCCGGGGCTCATATATTCTACATAGGCAAAATCCATGTCATCGTGGACTCGTGGACACTCTGTCTGGATTCAACGATGCGTGGATGCCCCATCTCATCCTAGCAAAGCCGATTCCTCCATGCTGTCGTGTCAGATGGCGCTAGACATGATGCCAATTTCCCAAGCAGACATGACTCCATGAGTGAGAGGCTGAGAGCCGGAGAACTTTTGGCCGGACTTGGGACTGCGACTTCCATCCCCATTCCCGTGGAATCCTTGGTCCGTTTGTATACGGTGCGTGGGTACATACAATGTACAGTCTCGTGTCTCGACTCTCTCTGGTAGTTCTACGGAGTAAGTTGCGTGTATGTACGGAGTAGTCGGCGAAGGTCCGCGATGGTTATTACATAGGTAGCCCCAGTCGGCGAGTTTTAGGCCCCATCTTCGCAGCCGGCTCTGTGAACTCTAGATTCTAGAACTCCCTTGACTCTGCCGGTTTCCGGGGGCTAACATGGCATTTTTGTTTCACTGACGCAGTGCGCCATGCTATTCAACCCGGAGCCCCGTCGCGCGATTGTTTTTACCCATTGATCGCCTGATGCCCAGAGTGGCCAGCGCGTCGTCATTTCATGCTGAACGATGAACAATCACTCATCACTCATCAGATGCCTCGTCAATTGTCCTGACTCCTCGGTAATTTGCCACAGATTACTCTGTACAGCACCGACCCATCCGATCCGTGCGTATCTAATAGACGACCACCTGGCACCGAGCGTCGTGTGCACGCAGAGAACAAGAGCTGTCAGCGGCCGCATTCACCGCCGCTGGGCGTGTGCGAACGAAGTATTCTGAGTTTACGTGAGAAGACAATGTCGTTGACCGGCGTAAGACCGCGGCACAGTGCCTTATTGCGGGGACTCAAACTGTACGTCGCATTGTGTGTTACTCGTCATCGCCCTTCCTTCTATTGTGCTTCCAAGATCCAAGAACCATCCGCCGCTCGGGCTCTTTCGGGGTCAGGATCGCGAACCCAGATTATACCTCATGCTACGTACGAGACAGAACGCCATGTCCGATAACCGAGTTGCATTCTTCGTAGGCATCTGGTTCTGGACCACCCAGCTGTATGGTACATGTATGTACTCCGTAGGTGTCTGCACGTGTTGTAACTTCTGGGGATTCGGGAAGGGAAAGAGAGCATCAATCCTTTTACCCCTAGCTACTGTGTGCATATTATGTACTTTGTTGCCTGCTCCAACCTCTCTGCCCTGGCCTGCCGAGCTGATTTGCTGAAACGGCCAAGAAGAATCTCCCAAGATGAATTCATCGTCGGCACGGTCAATCACCAGTTGCCACCGTGTGACTGAAGCCGTCTTACAGTATTGTTCAGGCAGATCCCAGCTCCAAGCGCAGTGATGGCTGGACAGTGGCACCTGTGACCTGGAGGCTGGATCCAGGTATGTAGGTATTTACCTGGTAGACGTGCTCTGCACAGTGCAGAACCTAGCGCCTTCTATTTAAAACCCATGTCTGGTCGGGCTGACAAAGACGCAGCGAACAATGGCATAAGAAAGACTGTCGAATCATCGATACATATGTACATACATAGATGATAAGCGCCATTTGTAGGTACAGTATGTACTCTCTCCCCACAATTGGCGGCAAGATTTGATGCTAATTTTACCCGTCAGCAGAACACCAGAAAGAACCCGTGGAAAAAGCAGAATGTCCATGTTGAGGCGGCGCTGACGCTCACACCGCTGCATTTATTATGTATCTCTTCGTTCACCTCTTGATCCTCTGCAATCTGTTCGAACTTCGAGGCCTTTCTCCGCTTCGCGCTCGCCATGCATCAGCCTTTCGCCCGATGGATCCCCAACCTGGCCTTTCTCATGCTTCATCACCGCGGATGACCGTTTAGGCCTTTTTTGTCTCAGCGTCAGCCACAGCACCAGCCTCGCGCGTCAAAGGCCTGCATTCAAAGTCAAACTGTAAGCTGTACGGTGTACCTATGCACAGTGCACACAAAGAAATGTCTGGGGACTACTCCGTAAATCTGCCATGATGAACGAATACGGTGTACATTGCATACATGATACACTTGGCCCGACTCCTGGGGACGGACTGCGCATGACAATCATGCATAGAGTACCGGTACGTAACCCGAGTGCAAGGTTGCCTGATTGCCCGTGGCATCTGCAACAGTCTATGTTAGGGTTCGTACTCTAGACGCATGAAGGGCTCAACAGGATACATACGCCCAAATCGCTAGATCCTAGATGCGGCAGATGCCACGAAGCGATTCGGCGTACTTTGCCTTGCCAATTCTCCGACGCGGACAAGGAAAGGAGCACACAGTACATACTCCGTACAGAGTATTCGTAGGCAAGCAATATTGATTGCACCATTGTCACGATTACCACCGCGCTGCACTGCACGTCGTACATTACATACTCCACCGATTAGCGAAAGTGCCGGCCTCCTAGGTACATGGATTACTCAACTTCTTCAGCGTCATCGCGAGATTTTGAGAGAATTGAGAGGAGCGCCGTTCCAGAATTCGTCATGCCTTCGGTCTTGGCCCGACGGAACCTCCCGCTGCAGACGGCAGTCAAGTGGCATTGTCACACTCACTGCCATGAAGCATACCAACGTTGTCCACTTACAACGCATTATGTAGTGCGTAAGATAGGGTTGCATTGAAGTCGTCCCCGCGTAAAGACGCGCTGTGCGAAGGAGAGGAAAGGACGTGCCTTGCAGGGGATGGGTATTCAGCCAACGTGTTGTCCTCGGTCGGCGCCGTTGCGGAATTCGGCCGTCTGGCAAGATGGATGGCCAAATTGTGGCGGTCGAGCGTCTGTTTTATAAACAAGGAGGCAAGACCCAAGAAGACGGGGAGGAGAATCTGACGAAATAGGAGTAAGGAGATCAGGTCAGGTATGGTAGTTTACCTTTTGATATGCCATCTTCTTTCTCATTCCCTGTCGCACATCCAGGACACTTCTCGAGGATGGCCAAATCGCATGGACCCTTGAGCGTCTTCTTATATAACCGGAAAATAAAGAAAGAAGAGGGGTAAGTTCAGGACATTCAAAGCAGGTAATCACATAGGTATAGCCTTGAGTACAGCTGTCCTCATTCTCAGTGCAGTATTGCAGTTTCAGCACGCTCAGCGCTGGCAAGACTGATACATAGTTAGCTAAGTTACGAGCTAGCCCGAGAAAGAAAGTATCAAGGAAATGATAGGGATAAAAATGACGAAAGAAATACGACATGTATGGCACGGCATGTAACTCGCCGTCCTCAACTCTTATACCACCATCACAGCATCATCGGCATTTCGGTGAGTCACATGGCTAAAATATACAGCCACTACTGAAGAAGAAGAGAGGTAGGTAGAGAGGAAAAGCAGTGGAGATGGCCATTGGCATTGTCTTTCTTCTTCTGCTACTTAGTACTTACGTATCTGGCGGACCCTGGTAAATGTGACGGTTACCCGTAACTGCTCTGTCCGTTGTTTGCATGCACCTATATATCCCGCACTAAGCTGGTTCTCATCAGCTTAGTGTTCTAATCTTTTGGTCGGGTCGGCAGGGATAATGGATATCCGGTTCCTGACAGTAAACACATAATACTTCATACAGAAAGCACGCACAATGCCTTGCAGTGCCTCCCTCACAACGTCTCACAATGCATCAAAACGTCACAAAACGCACTCAAAACCACGCACAATGATATCACACAAAAACAAAAACATCTTTACCCATAATAGCGTACACGGCGACTCCTCCAGGCATCTACAGTACTCAAGAAAACACACTCAAAACCTCAATGGCATGACCATAACCGTGGCCATGAGTAGTCAGAACGAAAACAACAACAATGAAAAAAGAGAAGGCAAAAAGGTGAACACTTGAAGCCGCGGAAAAAAAAAAACACCTCCTTCTTCCCCATCATATAACATACACCACCAAACCTCTCCAGTGACCCCCGATTCCGTTTCGAAATACCCTCCCAAGACAAAAAGAGCTTCCCATTCAACCACTCCAATAACTTGCCACTCCACACCACAAGACCCCATCCCCAGATACAGATAAGGTATGCACTCTCGGAAACCCCTCACTCTGCAGCATTCGAGAATCGACCTCCCCCCATGCTTAGCACTAGAGTCTGGTATCACACCCGCCCACTCCGCACAGCCTCACTCCTCACTCCTCACTCCTTACTCTCCATCCTCATCCTCATCCGGCTCCTCAATACTAGTCCTACTCCTCGCCTCCTTCACCTCCACCGCCCGACCATCCCCCTCCCCCGCAGACCCCTTCCCCTTTTCTTTTTCTTTTTCTTTTTCCTTTTCCTTTTCCGCAGCAACAGCCGCAGCCGTAGACGCCGATATAGACACCATACCCTCATCCTCCTCCTCCTCCTCCTCCTCCTCCTCCTCCTCCTCCTTACTACTACCGCTCTCCTCGCGCCGTGTCTTGCTATCACTCCGGGATCCAAACGGCCATAATCCGCTGAGACCGCGACTACTTTCCTTGGTGGGGTGCACGGGTAGAGGCCGGAGAACTAGGTTGTTGACGGGGATGTCACTGCTGGACTTGTCGTCTTCTGCCAGGGCGAAGTCCCCGAATTCTTCATCTTCTTCTTCCTCTTCGTCGTCGTCATCGGCGTCGTCTGAGTCTCGGGAGGTTCTGCCGACGACGGTTCTCCACCATGAGCCGCGGCCGCGGCCGCGGTTGGGGGTGGCTTGGGAATTTAGATCGTCTTCGTCGTCATCTTCGTCGTCGATGTCATCGTCGCCGTCTTGGAATGGATCCACGACGTCGTCTTCATCATCGTTGTCGTCGTCGTCATCGTCGTCGTCGAGGTCTTGATTTCGTCTTCCTTGGCCGTTGTGTTCCTCGCCTCCGTTGTGATGCAGCATTGCTGGTAAAAACTGAGTAGGCTGGTTGTTGTTGCTGCTGCTGCTGCTGTTGTTGTTATTGTTGTTCTTTTGCATTGCCAGACGAGCTGCTAATTGGAGTCTGGCGCGCGAGGGAGGAATGTTCAGTGGAGGGGGAGGAGGTGGTGGTGGGGGAATTGACGGCGGGCTCATCGATTTGTCTGCGTTGCTGAAAGTATCTGCGTAGGCCCGAAACTATAATTATGCAAGGTTTTGATATCAGCATAGGTTCCTTTCTCGGTTGTTCAGCTTTGTCCAGGTGGGTGATCGAAGCAGTCCGGGTACGGAGAAGGTAGCCGCAATCGAGAGATGGCAGGCTTGCATCACTGAAGCCCCTCAATGTCCATCGGCGGCCCAGGCGAAGAAGCTCAATTCTATCTTCCAAAGCTGTCGTATTCCTCAACTCAAACACACACCCCTCTCTGGAGACTGGTCTCCTGTCCTTTTCTTGTGGTTTTGCATGGGGGGAGAGTGCTTCCTGGGCCCATCGTAACATAATTTTGTATGCTCAGACAACTCAATCAGTCCTTGAAGCATGTCTTTTCGCGTGTATCCCCATCTTATATACATGGAATGGTCCTGAGATCCCAGCTGCGCCGCCTTTAGGTATAGGAAGTCTAGATTCTCCACGCAGCGTATAGTCGTGCAAGGTCGTCGACAAAGTCGTCCCCAAAGTCCTCTAGCTCAGAGACGTCTAAATCCTCCACGGTCGAGTCTTGAGCTACCACAGCAGAAGCACTCAAGTCGACGCTTGTCAGACTTTCGTAACGTGATAGGTACGACTCCCCATTCTATGGGGAGAAATGCCGTTCCATCTCGTCTTCGTCGTCTTGAACGTGTGGATGCCGCCTCTCGAGAGGCACGAACTCCCCCACACTTTCATCGTGGTCCAGTCGCGCCGTGAACCGCACGGGCGAGCCTAGCATATTCGGCCAGTGGTCTATACCCGAATCTCGTGAACGTGTTTGTGAAGGTCCCGCAGTTGTCGTGTTCATGGCATGGGCAGAGAGATTCGGGGGGCTTGCATTCGCGGCTACCTCCGGGGACCCAAAGCTTCGATCGTCAAAAGAATCACCACTCACCTCGGAATTAGCATCCTCCTCCTCACCGTCACCCTCATCATCGTCCTCGTCGCTACTGCTTCCAAACCCTGACATCGAGGTTCCGGCGCTGATGGCAAACGGGCCGATACCATGCCCGCCACCTCCGTGCATCTCAATCCCCCCATTCAGTCCTGCTTCTGCTAGTGCGTTTGATCCAGTTACTGATGTGTTTCCGAGACCTGAAAGGCCGATAGCACTCAGACCGCCCCCGCCTCCTACACTTGCCCGGTTCAGGGCAATTTCTGGGCGTACTCCGCCGAGAATGGCGTTGTCTCGCTCACGCGTTTCCGCAAGCGCACCCTCCACATAGTTGATCCAGTCTTGACTCATCACCTTGTCCAAGACCATCTCGGACAATAGTTCTGGAGGATGACGCTCGGTGAACTTAACAACCTCCTCAGCGATCAGCGTCAGATGTCCCATGTAGCCCATACGAGTCTTATCTCTGGCTTGAGACGCGTCGCTCGCCTCTTGGCCTCTGATTATGGCTGCGGTGACGTCGGCGTCCTCAAAGAGAGAAACCGCCAAGGTGGGGTTATATCCGCGGTCCATTGGGCCATTGAACACCTGTTGCACAATGTCATATACCACATTGTGCAGAAAGTTGTTCCAAGGATATGAGAAGAAGAAGGACTGTGTGTGCATTAGTGTCGGTACTACCAGGAGGTGGGATATCCTGATCGGAATGGCTGATGTGATTTTCTTACCAAAATTGCAGGTACAACACGATGCTCAACAAACTGCATCTTAAGATAATCGCCGACGACAGGTTCCATGGGGAGAGTTACTTCTAATTGTGGCTCCTCCTTGGGCATAGGCGAGCCGTTGGCCGATGCGTTGATGTCATGAATTTCGCTGGATTCGCCGGTCTCGGTTTTTCCTGAGATGTCGTTGCCATCTCTTGGCTCGTTGGTCTCAATGTGAGGTTCTGACTCTGTCATCCGGTACACTACCGGAACATCCACCATGTTAGCAGCAGCGTTGGCTTCGTCAGGACTTTGTTCCGATGTGGCCGGCTGTGACAGGTTCGAAGACGAGAACAGCGGAGCAGGCAAATCTTCGGGATGGGGAGAGAGCCCACGGGTTTGACTATTTTCACGCGGCTCATCAGGTTCTAGCAAGCCGCCAGGCGACTTTGCTTCCAGTGTTGCAGATGAGAGGTCAGAGAGGCCAGATTCCGGCTCGGGTGTCCCGTTGTGCTCATCCACTAGCTTGTCGGTTGTGTCCGGATCAGACACCGGAGCCGGGGCCGCATCGTCCGTGTTGGATTGCTCCTCTCCTTGAGAGGCTTCCTGCGCAAAGTTCGTCTTTGTTGGGGAAAGAGGTGCAACGGCAAGATCAGCATCGTCGAAGCACTGTTCGTTGATCTTGTCAGCAGCGACAGAGAGGCGCGGAGAGCTTAGCGGCTCATCAACGAAATCGTCCTCGTCCTTCTCCAGGAATGAGACTGGGGGGCCGCCGCCGATATCGTCTTCTGCCTTGATGAATTCATGTGACGTGTCTTCGCTCATCTCTCTACTTGGCTCGACCTCTTCGAAGCCGTCATCATCGGCATTGATCACCTCTAACCGCCGGCTCTCATCATGTACACTACCGTGCGTCATTCGCATAGTCAACTCGTCGGAGATGAGGCCATCGTCCCTCATGGGGCCCAGCCGGCCCTCTGTTCGGAGGCGATGGCGCTCGGCATCGCGGGTGGCTATCAGCTGGTCAGAGCCGGGCTCGTTGAGCAGACCCATGTTGCTGCAGTGTAGCAATTCTGCCATTAATTCACAGGTTTTGAATCGATCAAATCCAAGGGGTTCTAGTCTTTGACCAAACGTAGACGCCACTCCATCTTGCGGTGCCGGTTTCTCCATGATGAGAGTCATGAACTTGGGTATATTCTGCGCAAAAAGGCGCAAGAGGTGGCCTAGATAGATGGGATCTCGACTGGATGGAATATGGTGCGCTCCGGATCCAACATCCGGATCGTAGTCTGAGTTATTCTTTCTGATGACCTCAATGACAATACCAACACCAACAGTGAGGGGGTTGCCTCCTTCAAGCATGTAGCTTATCAGTTGCTCGACGCACGGTTCTGACACAAGTTGGCGCGTGAGCTCGTTCGGACCGATGCACTGTTGTTCGTTCTGCGAAGCGTTCGCCGATATCGTAATGATGGCCTTGATGAAGTCGCCTGCGGCCGTCTGTATAACCCAACTGTGCTTAGGATCTAGACAAGAAAGGAGGGTCGGAATAATGTCTTTCGCGTAGAGCCACTAAAGTCGCAAGCATGAAAGGTTAGCAAGAGAGCACTTTCGGTCTCAGCGCATGCGCGGGATAGTTTTCTTCTCCACTCTCTCTCTTCTCTATTGCTTATTGTTTTGATTTGCTTTTTTTTTCTTGTTGCATTGGCGACGAACCTCTACAATGCCTTGACCACCTTCATTCCTGTCTAGGGCAATGATCTTGAGAAGCAGATCCATCGTCATGGGACATTCCACGTGTTTGAGCAGATCAGGGACTACATTCGGAATCGTTCGAAAAAACTCCATCATGTCATCAGTCTTCTTCTCGAAAAGAGACTCATTGACCTTGGTGAAGTAGCTCGCTTGAAGAGGGTCCAAGGGAGCAGGCCGTTCGAGGAATTTCCAAAACCGACTAATCAGTTCCCGATTCTCGGTCAGGGCTTCGTAAATGGACCACGTATCAGAGCTCAGCACCTCGGAGGCGACAAGGGCATATCGGTTCCGCTTCTTCTCCTGCTCTTCCTCGCCATTGTCGGACAAGTCGGTGGCACGAGACGAGGCACGCGGGCGCGAGAAGGGCAGCAGGCGGTTTTTGCCCTTTGATTCTTCGTCGATGGAGTCTTCGGGCGTCGCAAAGACTTGTAGTTTCGGGGCGACGACATATTCGAGAAGCTTCTCAAGGGTATGATCCTCGCGGAGGTACTCGATCAGCTTCGAGTTGTGCTGCTTCAGCTCCTGGATCAGATCGCTCTCATCCAAGAGATCCTCGAGGGTAAAGTCTGGCTTGTCGAGGATGGTTTCAATGGTGGAGATGTTGGCGTAGCCGCCAAATCTCCAAAACATGGTGGCGGTTCTATGTCACGGGCGCCGGGCGACGGACAGCACCGGCGGTTGAGGCGAAGGAGGCGAAGGGAAATGGGTTCGGCGAGCCGGATCATGAACCGGACTGCAGAACTGGGCCGCAAATCGGGGTCCTTGAGGGCATTCGGCTGAACCAGCTGCTGGCAAGCAATATCAACGGCCCGGACTTGGCGGCGATGGCGGGGGAGGGGGCGGAAAGGAGAAATTGCGTCGCACAGGCACGGCTTGCGCGGTCGGCCCACGACGAATCGATGTATGCCAGATCAGGATGCCAGATCTGGATGCTAGATTGGAAGGTTCACAAAAAGTGAGATGTGACAATGGCAAAGGACAATGCTAGGAGGCAGATCCCATGAAGATTGGAGAGTTTGTCGAGACGATTTTGAATCCCGAGGCCGAAGGGTACAGCCCGCATTTGGCTTTTGGCCCCGTCGTGGGTTCGGGCAGGGCTTCGGCGGCAGAACGATGAAGTCTGCGAGCTTCGGGCGCTGCATGTGGAGAGCCATGTGGGGGAGCAGCCAGTCAGACGACGGAGCGTAGCGGGGCTCAGAGTCTCCGGCCCGTTGTGCAGCTGTCTGTCTGTGCGCGACCGTTCTGCAGCTGTTCAAACGTTGCGACAAACGTTGTGACAAACGTTGTAACTTGTGCCGCGCTTCATGCATGACACGCGCGTAAATCAACTCCCGTGAGTCGTGACGACTTCCACGATGCTTCTGCCGCAGTTCTTGCCGCTTGCTCATAGCTGTGACCGGGGCTGTTCTAACTTCTGCGTACGTAGACGCCATCATCTGAATCAGTTCCCGCCACACAGAAACATTCATGCACACAAGTGATGCGCTTTCCGCATTCGAATTCTACCAGTACCCAGCTGGATTACATCACAATCCCGCAGATCCAGCCTGCAGCATTCCAGCACAACAATGCCGTCACCGCCTCAGACTAGACTGCGAACAGTCGTCGGTCTGATGCTCCGTCTCAAAGCCGGTGTTAAGACAAGTTGGCGGGAATCCGAACCCTGCCACGTTCCCCGTCATTCTCCATCTCTGATCTTGACGCCCTTGTCAGGCGGGGGCTCGGAGCAGAGATGCGAAAATTCCCGCAGCAAGGGATACATACTTGGAACTTCCAGGGCGCTTGCTTCCCGTCTTGGCCATTTGCACGAGTTGATATATGTACTTCATTGCAAGATAGGTATCTCGCCGAGAGGGCAACAGTTCCTTGCACTAGGTAAACTGAACACACACGTCCGAAAACTTGAACGTCCGTAACGGTTCGCAACTATGTAACTAAAACACCCACGGAAAACTCTCCCACGCGCTCGCAGGCTCGGATGAAACTACGCAGTTGGGAGTGTCACCGAGATAGGAAGGCCAAGATGAATCGTGGCACAGTCCACGCGTTTCCACTGTCCAGTGTATCTGCGAGACGCCGCCAAGGGAAGATCCATCTGGCCTGTTGATGATATACATTGTACGCATGCACGCTTGGCTTTATCATGATGACGAATTTTGCTTCTCAGCCGCGTGGAATCTCATTTTGGCTCCCCGCATACAACGAACACTCGCCGGCTCCGATGCCGAGGCTGAGCCTGGTACATAAGCGAAAACAGATTGGACCATATTGCTTTTGCTTGTGTGACAGTATACTTGACCTGAATGTATTCCGGCAAGTCGTTTTATTACATAATTCCCAAGTCACTTGCTCATTTTTTTAACAGCATCCCGAGGAACAAGTTCTCGTTTTTGATTGCGTGGGGGGATCAGGGGTCAGGGGGGTTCGGTTATCTGGGTTACACAAGGTCCACGACAAGGGAGACACGTGGCTGTCCTCCCGTGATCAACGAATAAGTCGTTACACAAGATTCATCATCTGCAACCCCTTGTCCAACTCCATCTTCACACCCTCAATGCCGGCCATGTCTTTAAGCAACACCCCTCTCCACCACGTGTACCACTCCGCAACCTCCTCCAAATCCGCCTCCGCGAGCGCCAGCCACTGCTGCAGCTTTTCGTACCACATTGGAAAGACGTTCTGCACAATCACCTCCGCCATGATGGAGTCGCTCAGCAACTGATTCCATTTCATCACGCCCGTAAGCACCGGCAGATACGGCTCCTGGTCTGCGGGATCAACGCGAAAATTACTGCGCAGGTATCGTCCCATTGAGGGCAGAACGTGAGACATGATGAGAGGTCCCCACTGGCTGCCCAGGATTTCTTGCCACTGCTTCAATCCAGGAACAGGCCCGCGTTCAAACTCCCAGACATCAATCAGATGGCGGAACTTCCTCTTTACCTCTGCCACGAGGCCTGTGCCCTTGGGATCTAGATGGTAGGCCGGCAGGTATTGCAGCCAAGGAAAGAGCCAAGAATGCGGGAGATGGTGGCTTTGCCGTTTCTTCTTGGGGTTCCAGTCTGAAACAGCGGCCTCGAGCTTTCGCGCCACGTGGTCCATGACTTGGGCTCCAACGAATTGAGGCAGCAAATCGTTCCAATTTTCTATCACGTCGAGCATGGGACCCGGTTCTAGGGGGTCCCAATCTCGTACGGCGGCGACAGCTTTCGGTAGCCAGATCTTGTACATCATGCTTTCGTAGGGTGTTGTTGCCTTCTGGTGTCTTCGGTAGATCCCATCCATGTTGCCATCATTCTGGCTCCACTTGTTCACCGTTCGAGCGTCGTTGTCCGGTTTCATGAATGTCGCGGATAGGCCTCTCAGTTCTGTGGTGAATTTTGAAGGTTCTTTTAGCAGATTCCACTCGGCATCCTTCAGGAAAGGGTGGATGGCCGCAACAGCAAGGTCACCAGTTTCCGAGCTTGCTATGTTGGCTTCTGTAGCTTTCCTCAAGCAGGCAAGAACTTGTTCCAAATCAGACTCGGTGCTCAGTTCTTGGGTGACCATGTCGCAAAAACCGCGCAGCTTCTCAAAATCGGCGCGCAAATCTTCCATCTCTTGTTCCCTCTCTTTGAGCTCTAGGTCCATCCACGTCTTCCTCTCTTCCAGACTTCTCCACTCTTCTGAAAAGGCTTGTAGATCGGCCTGGGCCCTTCGTGCCAACTTCCGTGCTTCGATAACTTCTGGCGTATCTGATGACACAGCTGAGGTGGGGGTCATGAGACCACTAGCCGATGTCAACAGCTTGCTGCCTGGTCCGGTCATGTCTAGGATCGGGGTAAACGCTTCCGGTATGTGCAGCCCAGGCGCTGAGGCTTTCAGCTCTTCCACCGTCAAATATTTGGTCTTCGGTCGCCGTGGCGTACTACCGCCACCTCCCAGTGCCTTCTTCTTCGCTCGCCTCCGTTTCTTTTCGTCCTCATCTGAGTCTATGATCTTCTCGCCACGCAGCTCAGCTTGTCTCTTCTCTTCTTTTCGCTCTTGCTCAGTTTTCTCCTTGACAGCACCTAAGCCAATACCCTGGGGACGCAAGTTCGCTTCGATAATCACGTTTCTGCCCTGTCCCTCTTTGCCAAGACCTTTGCCCTCGACGTAGCCCATCTTTGCCATCATTCGTGCGCCGAACCCTTTGGCGTTCATCTTCCCTTTCGCTGTAAACGTGCTGGGTTGTGGTTTGTTTTGCACTTTCAATTGCTCGCTATCGGGCACCCGCAAAACGGGGTCTCTCGCGGATGAAGGTACAAAACCCATGCCTAGAGCACCCGTCCCAGTGAATTTGGCGTCCACTTTCGGGGTCGCGACCTCTTGGTTGTCGTCAGCATCGGCGTTCCTTGTTTTGTAGAATGCAGACCCAAGTCCACGGCCAAATCCCAACCCCACGCCAGCAGAAGCACCGTCCTCCTCCTCCTCTTCCTCCTCGTCATCGTCCTCCTGTTCGCTACCGTCGCCGTTGCCCAGAACTGGCCGGTTGTCCTCCTCATCCTCCATATTTTCGTCCGAGTTGTTTCCGCTCGTGGTCGTCGGCACAAAAGTCATGCCCTTGGTTCTCAAGGTCTTTCGCTTCCACCGTGAATGGGGCCCATCGTCC
This sequence comes from Claviceps aff. humidiphila group G2b, assembly GCA_018360325.1. Lineage (NCBI taxonomy): Eukaryota > Fungi > Ascomycota > Sordariomycetes > Hypocreales > Clavicipitaceae > Claviceps > Claviceps aff. humidiphila group G2b. Next base: position 78,129 of record SRQG01000060.1, read on the forward strand.
TCGCTGTCGGATCCGAAAATCCCTAACGCCGCCTTTTCTTTGTTGTTCCTTCCAACGCGCCGTTTCTTCCTTGGGTTGAAGTCTCCGAAATCATTATCGTCCGCCTCTACGCCTGGTATCCGATACTCATTCTCGGATTCGGATTCTGAGGATGAAAATTCTGCGGCCGACGCTTTGTTCAGGCGGGACGGGTCGAACGAAAATCCACCGTTATTTGCCATGATCAAGATGTTGCCTGGAGCTCCGACGGCTGCGAGGGTGTTGCTGATGATTCGTACATCTTTGACGCCAGAATATGTCTGAGAGCATGTATGGGTGACAACGAGCCAACGGAGCTTGAAGACGAACGAAGGAGCGCGTCTCGTCACGTGACCAATGACGTTGATGCTTCGTGCCGCCTTCAAAGGCGCAAGACTACGGGTATCAGAGTTTCAGCAACAATATTCTTCAGACGTACATACAGTACAGTGGCTCGTTTTCCTTTGACACGTATTCCTGTCACATCGCATCATGACAGTCCTCATGCTGGAATGTTCAGAGCAATGCAGGAGCAAGGATGACTTGCCGGCTATCCAGGTCTGACAAAGCCTTGATGGCACGGCCCACGCGCCGCATATAACAGTCGGAGTTTCTGATGCACTAATTAACATATAACGTCTACCCGTAATATATATACATGATCCAGAACAGAACAAAATGAATGATGGCACCACTACGGGCTAGTGTTGGTGTTGAAAACCTTCTGCAGATAGCGTTTGTGGGCAACAACTTACAAGACACAAAGTAGATGTGCGGAGTTGTAACTGGAAATGCAGAGTTTTGAGGGGACTCCAAAAAAGAACACGCAGACACGTCACAAGTGTTTTGATGTTGATCTATCTCAGTCACTTACAGTCGTGCTGGTAATCGTCACAATGTCTTAGTCGCTTTGAACTGTAGGTAATGCGAAAATGATTCTGGTTCTAGGGTAGGCTGTCCCATTGTCCTCGACTCCTCGGTTTGTTGCTTTAGGTACCCGGTACCTCTAGTGCCAGGCACCACCTAGCCCCACGAGACGGTTGGGCTCTGATTGGCCTCTGTTGGGCAGAATTCCCCTGTACATATCCGGTTGTGTACTTGGTCCGCCCCGCCTAAAATGACCGGCAACCAGATGTACACCGTAGACTTGCGCCCTTCTCAACTTCCAAGTTTGCAGCCATCATCATCCATATCACTTGCTTTCCACGGATAGTTTCCTGTCGCGCCGATACGCTTGGACTTTCCTCCAATTGAATCAGTCAATTTTAACCAAAAAGGTAAGATAGCCATCCATTGACACTTGTGTAACGCGGTCTCTATATCGCTCGGGCTGCCTAGCGACGTCTGTTTGTTTTGTTTTGTTTATTCCAGTTCAGCTTGCAGCCTCCCCGCGCAAACAAGGCCACCCCTCCTTTCTATTTGCTGACAGCCATGTTCAGAGAAGATATCACGACCCGATTACGTCGCCTAACGTTACTCTGCCAGTCCCGACGACCTCGTTCTTTCGGTTCATCCTGCACTGCCGCTCCGAGGCCGACTGTTCGCACGCGAATTTGCCATTTTGTTTGCCGGTATGTGCGCGCAAGCCTTTTCTTTCATATGACGAATGGTATACTCGGCGCGCTTTTGAGCCTCTTCGGAGAATACGCATGCACAGTGATCATAACCATATAATGATGGAAGAAGACCCTTCTCGTCGTGGCTTACGGAAACTGATTTTGAAACTAGTTGGCTTGGGGAAATCAGATTGTCGGCTATCCCACAAAGCCTCCTCAGACTATTCCCAACCTGAAATCAACCGGCCAGCATTCAATATGGCAGAACAGGAGGAGGACTTCAGCTCCTTGCCCTTGCCTGACCAATTTGCTCACAAGGTGGCCATACCCCTCCTCTTCTTTCAGTGGTAGCAAGCTGACCTGTGTTGAACCAGGCCTGGAAAGTCCGAAAGGCAGCATACGAGGCTGCCGCTAAACAATTTGCCGCGACCCCCGATGAGTCCGATCCTTGCTTCCGCCCATTCCTGAACGACTCAGGTCTGTGGAAGTCAGCAGTCACGGACTCCAATGTTGCCGCACAACAAGAAGCCATTATTGCTCTTTGCGCATTTCTCAAGTATGGCGGCCGAGATTGCGCATTGAGAACCCGCGGATCGACCATTACACCCATGGTCGAGAAATGCTTGTCATCAACGAGAGCAGCCACGAAACAAAATGCACAGGAGGCTCTACTCCTCTATATCGAACTCGACGTTGCTGGCCCGGTAGTGGAAGAAATCCTGCCTGGTCTATCAAACAAAGTTCCCAAAAACGTCGCGGCGACTCTGAACGCTCTTACCGCCGTGTTCCACAACTACGGCTGCAAAATCGTGGACCCGAAACCGGTGCTCAAAATTTTACCAAAGGTCTTCGGCGCAGCTGACAAAAATGTCCGTGCCGAGGCGACGAATCTTACTGTTGAGCTGTACAGGTGGCTGCGCGAGGCTATGAAGCCGATGTTCTGGGGTGACTTGAAGCCTACCCAGCAAACGGACCTGGAAGCTCAATTTGACAAGGTCAAAGCTGAGCCGCCGCCCAAACAAGAGCGCTTGCTTAGATCACAACAGGCAGCGGCGGAAGCTGCCCCAGCAGGCGGGGAAGATTATGACGAAGGCGAAACTGAAGGGGAAGAAGTTGCTGAGCTGGATACCTTCGCTCTGGCCGAGCCAGAAGACATCTCCAAGAAGATTCCTGCGAACTTCACGGATTTGCTTGCCTCTTCAAAATGGAAGGACCGAAAAGAGGCTGTCGATGCCCTGCACCATGTTCTGAATGTTCCTCGGATCAAAGACAGCGATTTCCATGAGGTAAATCGAGGTCTTGCCAAGTGCATGAAGGATGCCAATGTCGCCGTGGTTACGCAGGCGGCAACATGTGTCCAACAGTTGGCCCTTGGTCTGCGACATCATTATAGCAAGTATCGTGCAGTCGTCATGCAGCCGATTATGGATCGTTTGAAAGAGAAGAAAGCGACCGTGTCAGACGCCCTTGGTACAGCCCTAGATGCGGTCTTTGCATCAACAAATCTTAGTGATTGCCTCGAGGATATCATTGCCTATCTGAGCAACAAGAACCCGCAGGTCAAGGAAGGAACCATGAAATTTCTTATTCGCTGCTTGCGCACTACAAAGACGGTTCCAGCAAAACCCGAAATTGCAACCATCTGTGAAGCAGGCAAGAAGCTCCTCTCAGAGTCCAGTCCGGTCCTCCGAGACGGTGGTGCCGAAATTTTGGGAACGGTTATGAAGATCATAGGCGAGCGAGCTATGACTCCCTATCTCGAGGGCCTGGATGACATTCGCAAGACAAAGGTGAAGGAGTTCTTTGACACAGCCGAGGTCAAGGCTAAGGAAAAGCCAAAGCCTCCACCAGCAGCCAAAGCTCCTCCACCTTCAGCCAAGAAAGCACTCGGCGGAAAGAAGCCTCTGGCAAAGAAGGCAGCCCCAGTCATGCCCACAGAGACAGCATCTGCACCACCACCAACTGCCAGACCTTCTGCAGCTGCAAGCAAGCTAGGCGCTGTTAAGCCCTCGAGTCTAGGTGGATTGAAAGCTCCCCAGAAACGCACGATTGGAGGTCCCGGAGCAGCCTCGCCCCGCCGGCCTGCGGCAGGACCACCAGTTATGCCTGTTGATGACGAGCCTGTGCCGCAGCCTCGACTGGGTTTATCTCGTGGACTCGCTGGTCGATCCTTGACCAAGCCTGTCGCAAGCCCAATTATGCCAACTGCGGACTCACCACCACCTTCCAGTGGTCTTACGGCGGTTGAGCGTGCTGAGCTTGAAGAACTTCGAGCATCCAACGATCGTCTCTCCCGCCAAATGGACGACATGAGACAGGAGCGAAACAAATTCATGTCGGAAATCCAGGAGCTGAAGAATCACAATGCTGGCCTCATCGAGGACCATACAAGGGATGTGCTGAGTATCAAGGCCAAGGAAACACAGCTCGTCCGGGCCAAGAGTGATGCTGAGGCAACCGAGCAAGTGAATGAGCGCTTGAGGAGAGAACTGGATCGTCTGAAGAAGGCACTAAGCCGAGCCGAAGGTCTCGCCGCATCACCGGGCAGAGGCAGTCCAAGTACGTATTTCCTATCAAGAGTTCATTCGCTAGCGTTAGGATCTAACTAACACGATCAACCAGTAGCGTCACCTATACGCGAAGATATGGGTATCTACCACGATTCTGGAGCTTCTTCTTCCGCAAACCGCCACAAGATGAGCTTCACAAGCACCATGTCCGAAGAGAAGGAAAATGGCGAGTTGTCGTATGCTAGAAGTAAGCTCAGCCCTGAACTCCGCTATGCCAGTGGCAGCGGCCCGTCCTCTGGACGTGACTCTCCTGCTCGAGGCTTCCGGAGGGCCGGTACCCCGACATGCGATAATATGGAATCAAACGCACCCATGGCCAGGGAACGGCCAGTTTCGTCATTACCCCAACCGTCGTCGCGCGTCGAGAGCTGGACACGAGCGGCTGAGGTGACGAGCCAACTCAAAGCTCGTATTGAACAAATGAAGGTGCGTAAACATGTTTTGTGTTTTTACATCATCTAGGCCTTTCTCTGACATGCAGCAGGCGAAACAAGCGTTTGCGCGCCCTTGAGTGGACCATAGATGGTCAACGCGTATAACAAACTCTCTATATGCTGTTGATTTATTGTACTGAAGTGATCGAATTAAACGGCGAAAGGGTTTTCTCTTTTTTCAATTGGGTCTGGGCTCTATACACGATGCTGGTCTTTGTTGTGCATTTCTGATGGGCGTTAAACGGCATACCCTAGTCTTTTGTGCGGTTTACGGCTTGCGATGGACGCGGAATACAGGTTGACTTCTTGTGGTCGTCGACTAAGCCGAGATGAGTATAAAGACAAATGAAAAGAAGAGACGATGCACCGAGTTGAGATGAAATGAGATGAAATGAAATGAGATGAGATGAGAATGTGATGTGATGGCACCAAAAAAGGTCATTGCCAACGGACGCCCGATGTTTCACATTGCTTTTTTCTGTGACCCTGATGCTTGATGAACGGGTGACGTTCGACAACGAACCAAGGCAGATTCAATGGCAAGATGCTGCAGCTGGGCTCGATCCGAGGAACCTATGTGCAGCGGTAGGCCCCTTTTGGTCTAGTGGGATGGAGTAGACCAGACTGCCCCACACCCCGCTGTTGATCAAGCTCTGCAGAGTGTATTTTATATGCCACCGTATGATACAAACTGCGCTAGTTACTGCGCCACCGTACGCCATAGTTCGTGGTACATAAGGTATGTACATACATGTGTACATATGTACCTAGGTACCTAGGTACTATTGCCAAAGCTGAAACCCAAGCAGCTTGGCCGTAACTGCCAACTCTCATGAATTCATGTCCACTACGTCACGGATCCAGCACAACGCGTGCCTGGGCGCCATGAAATCGCTCCCTTCATTGTCGCTGTCTGTTTGTGCTCAAGTTCTTAGATTTTCCGATTAACATATCGTCCCTAAGCTTCTTGCCCGCCACATAATCCGGCCGCTGTCATTTCATGCTTCATCATTGATCCTACTTGATAGTATATTTTAGTCACCTGTGGTCGAAGAATTGCACGGCGGTGCATCGCAACAACCCTACCTTGTCGATCCTCGACCGAAATGCAAAGACATCCGTGTCTCGCTCGATAAACCGAGAGCTCCTCGCTCACTAATTAATACACGATAGTGATACCTGGGCAACCTGCGCGGCCGATTAGATTCACCGGCACCTTCGAATCGCGTAATTTGAACGAGCCGATCCGATCACGCACGAATTCGACAATAGCGCCCAGCCTCATGTTGGCTAGCATAGCCATAGGCTGTATTTAACACCGTTCTGGTTTGCCCTACCAGGGTTATTACGGCAATAACGCTGTCGCGATGTTGGAGGGACTGGTGGCTGGTCTGCTGAACCGCTTCTTGGGCTTGTATGTCGAGAACTTCGACCCAACACAGCTCAAGGTCGGTATCTGGTCCGGCGACGTCAAGCTCCGAAACCTTCATCTCCGTCGTGAAGCCTTGGACCAATTGAAGCTTCCCATTAATGTCGTGGAAGGCCATTTGGGAGAGCTGACTCTGATCATTCCGTGGTCCAATTTGCGTGGCGCCCCGGTTCAGGTTCTCATCGAGGATGTTTTCCTACTCGCTAGTCCGAAAGAGGAGGCTGAATATGACGAAGTAGAAGAGGAGAGAAGGAGACAGCGGATCAAGATGGACAAGCTGGATAGTGCGGAGTTGTTGAAAGAAAAAAGTCAAGAAGGAATGAGTCAGGAAGAACAGAAGAAGAACGAGAGCTTCACCCAGAGTTTGGTCACCAAGATTGTCGACAATCTTCAAGTGACCGTCAAGAACATCCATATCCGCTACGAGGATTCCATATCGACACCCGGGCATCCATTCGCCCTCGGTTTGACATTGGAAGAGTTCAGCGCAGTCAGCACCGATGGTCAATGGACTCCTACCTTTATTCAGGACTCAAACGCAACGTCTCATAAGTTGGCGACGTTGGGCGCATTGGCAGTATACTGGAACACGGACACGGAATTGTTTGGAGCTGGCCGTGAAGCAACCTCGCCTTTGCAGGAACCCATGTCACACGACGACATGGTGGAAAAATTCAAGGGAATGCTGGGCATGACCAGTGACATGCATGAGAATCACCAGTACATCCTACGACCTGTCAATGGCCAAGCAAAAATCGAGTTGGACAAGTCTGGAGATATTCGTGTACCGAAGTTCAAGGCAAATCTGTTGTTTGAAGAAATTGGTCTTGTTCTCGACGACCACCAATATCGCGATGCCTTGATGATGGTCGATTTGTTCCATTACTTTATTAGACACCAGGAGTACAAAGCCTTGAAGCCAAAGGACAGCAGGCCCAAGGAAGATCCTCGGGCCTGGTTACTTTTTGCCGGCAACGCCGTTCTGAATAAGATTCACGAAAAGAACCGCAAATGGTCCTGGGAGTACTTCCGCGAGCGACGTGACAGCCGACGCACTTATATAGAGCTCTTCAAAAAGAGAAAACAACAACATCAGCTCACGGCCGAAGAAAGCGATACCATCAAAGACTTGGAATGGAAGCTGGACTATGACGACTTACGATTTTGGAGGTCGTTGGCACGAAGCCAGCTCAAGAAAGAAAACGCCGAAGCGTTGAAAAAGCATCCTCATCAATCGGAGCAGCAGGGCTGGCTAGCCTGGATGTGGGGATCTAAGCCTCAGGGAACCATTGAGGAAAACGAGGAAAATACTCAGATGACTGAAGAGCAGCGAAAGGAGCTGTACGACATGATTGATTGGGACGAGAGGACAGCCCTTGCCGAGGAGGTGGATGTTCCGAGGGAAGCCGTCAGTTTATGTCTCGAGGCATCACTCAGCACAGGCAGTTTCACATTGAAAAAGAGCCCCCACGATCATCCGGCTGATCTTTTGAGTCTTCATTTCGATGTTTTCAAGGCCAAAGCTCTCAAGAGAACCGATTCTATCCTGGCAAATGTCAGTCTCGGAGGCTTGCGCGTCAACGACGGTACTACGCCCGATAGCTTGTATCCTGAGATTGTACGCGTGAAAGATGCCCCCGACACCCGTAAACGGAAAAGCCTGTCCTTGAAGGAGCTGGAGAAGGTTGAAGAAGAGCCGTTCTTCCAGTTTGAGGTTGAACAGAACCCAATTGAGCGAGAGGGAGATTTTGCTATTGTCGGAAAGCTGAAGCCACTCGAGATTGTCTGGAACCCCAACTTTATTGTCGGCGTGGTTGACTTCTTCCGCCCACCGGAGAGACACATGGAGTCCATCACGGCGCTGATGGAGAGCGCTGGTGCGACTGTGGAAGGATTCAGAGAGCAAACTCGTGCGGGCTTAGAATTTGCCCTTGAAGAGCACAAGACCCTCAATGCCGAACTGGATCTCCAGGCGCCTCTCATCATTCTACCTGTGAGCGTCATCTCAGAGAAGTCGACTTGCTTGATCGTGGACGCCGGCCATATCCATGTCAACAGTCAGCTTGTCGATAACAAGACCCTTAAGGAGATTCAGTCAAAGCAGAAGCATGCCTACAGTGAGGATGATCAGAAGCGCTTGGAGTCAATCATGTATGACAAGTTCTTGGTCAAGCTCACGTCTACGCAAGTTCTCATTGGCCCGTCAGTTGAGGAGACGAAACAGCAACTTGCCAAGGGAAGTTCCGACTCCCAATTGCATGTCGTGGAACAGATAAGTGTCGATTTTGTCGTTGAGACATCTATATTACCGAAGGCGTCAAATCTCACAAAGCTACGCGTATCGGGGCATCTTCCCATGTTACACGCTACAGTGTCTGATTCGAAATACAAGAACCTCATGAAGGTCATTGATGCCGCTATTCCAAAGCTTGGCAAGACACAAGACCTCGAGACATCCACCGCGGATGTGTCAAAGCCGCCCCAGCGACCGCGAGTCATGAGTACTAGCTCGAACAGATCACGGAGAAAGTCTACGAGAGAACGTCAAATTTCGTCGTTCCCTTTCCTGCAAGCTCAGACTGCAGTTGTTCTGGAAGATTTTGACGACGATGATGACGATTACGAGGATGCATCCGACGGGGGCAATTTACAGCATCTCAATATTCAACAGAAAAGTTTCGAGCTCAATTTCAAGGTCGACACCCTGAAAGGCTCACTGTACAAGAGCGACCCAGATCATATCAAGCCTGACGTCCTGCTGGTCGAGCTGGTCGCTCAACGGTTCGACCTAGCATTTTACACCCGGACATACGACATGGCTGCCGAAGTGTCCCTGGGATCTGTAGCAGTGGAAGATTTCGTCGAGAACCCAACTGGAGAGTTCAAATCGATCGTGTCGTCCGGTGATCCAGAGGACGTCAAAGCTGGCAGGAGCCTCGTTCACGTCGAATTTAAGAAAATCAACAGACAGTCACCAGAGTTCATGCCTGTCTATGAAGGCGTTGAGACTAACATTACTGCAGTTGTGTCGACCATCAACCTTGTTGTAACCCGTAAGACGCTTTTAACGCTGTTGGATTTCATTCTCATCACCTTTACTGGCGGTGATAACGAGCAGGCTAATGAGACATCCGCCATTGACGTGACGGATTCTGATGACAGCAGCCAACTGGAAGGAGGAGTGGTGCAGCCACCAACGCCTGCTGATAAGACGGCATCCATTCGCGTCAAGGTCGATTTGAAGGCTATCCGACTCATTTTAAACAATGATGGAATGAGGCTTGCTACTCTGACGTTGAATCACGGTGACACGGGAATATTCCTCAGTGGCAACACAATGCGCGTAACTGCGAGGTTGGGTGATTTATCTCTTGTTGACGACGTGAACCTTGGTGTTTCAGCCGAATCGAATCTACGCAGGCTTGTCACGATCCAAGGCGACGAACTCGCTGATTTCAGATACCAGACTTTTGACGCCGGGAATGAGAAAGCGTATCCCGGCTACGATAGCTCAATTTTTCTTCGAGCTGGGTCAGTCAAGGTGAACTTTGTCGAAGAACCATTCCGCAAGATCATTGACTTCCTCGTCAAGTTTGGCAAGATGCAAGCATTGTACAATGCTGCGAGGCAGGCAGCGGTCACTCGCGCCAATCAGATCCAGCAGAGTCCAAGCAAAATTCACTTTGATGTTATCGTTAAGACACCGATCGTCGTCTTTCCTCGCCTTTTTGTGTCGAATCAATACCAAGGCGACGTGACAACAGCTTACTTGGGAGAGATCTATGCCCAGAACAAGTTCGTGCCACTTGACGACCGTGAGGACTCGGACATCGCGATGAAGATTTCTGCTGGCATAAGAAACATAAGGCTTACGTCCGACTTCCACTACTCGAACGGTCGTTCTGAAGAGCTTGAGATGATTGACCACGTTGACTTGGGGTTCAATATAACATATGCCGAGCACAAAGAAGGCGTGAAGCGGCCAGACACAGAGATTGAAGGCTCTCTTTCGGACATGAAACTCCGCCTGACCCAATTTCAATTGAAGTCGCTGTTGGAAATCTCCAAGTCTGTCCCTGCCGCTTTCGCTGGAGAAGGAGGCGATTATGACGAAGAGGCCGCGAAGATGGTGGATGAAGGCACTCTTCAGCGTGCGAGAGCAGCGCCTGAGGAAGAAGAGAATGGCGGCAACACAAAACTGGTTGATCTATCTCCGGAGCTCAGCTCTTTGCAAGATGCGTGGACTACGCTTGATCTCGTGTTCAATGCCAAAATCATCGGACTGGAACTCATCATGGCAGAAGAAGATGAGCCAGTGGGTGATCTGGAAAAATCCAGCCTCTCCAGATTTTCGCTGGATGAGACACGCCTGAAGACGAGAATGCTGTCCGACGGCTCACTGGAAGCCGAACTCCTGATACAGTCCTTCACGATCCACGACAGTCGACCAAGAGAAATGAACAAGTTCAAGCGAATCATGACGTCGTCCAATCGAGATGCCCAGCAGCTGATGGCCAGTATCACCATGTCGGGGGGCAAAGAGAGAAGCTTGATCGCTATGGCTACTATCGATAGCCCGCGCATCATCTTTGCTCTCGACTATCTGTTCACCATTCAACGATTTATTACGGAGGGGCTTGCCGTGGATGACGCCAGTCCGATGGATGATGAGAGCCTTGGAGAGAGCGTCGACGGGTCTGACACTAGCTCTATGCAGGTGGCTCGCACGAATACCTCGGGCTCTGAACGACAACATACCCTAGTCTCTCGGCGTCGCGATGGGCAGAGTTCGCCCAATCCTCCTAAATCGGATGACGACTCGGCAATGTCTATGGCGTTTCGGATCAATCTTGTGGACGCTCAAGTGATTCTGATAGCAAATCCACCTGCGACGAATTCGGAGGCTATTGTCCTTAACATTAGACAAATGCTGCTGTCAAAACAACACGCTCTCACCTTCCAGATATCCGAGATTGGCATGTACCTGTGCCGCATGGACAAGTTTGAAACATCTCGCCTTCGTATTATTGACGACTTTTCCATTCAGCTGAATATGGATACTTCTCAGGTTGGTGTCACAAGCATCCACGTGGACATCGAGCCACTAATCCTCCGATTGTCGCTTCGCGATATTCTTCTCGTGCTTCAAGTCGTAAGCAGGGCTGGAGAGCTCTCTGGAAACGAGACGAAAGATGCCGAAGTGACTGCTGCGGAGAAGAAGGCCAGACAGCTTCGTGGTACCGGCTTGAAGTACCAGTCTGCCAGCGGACGTGGTCTCTCGACGATTGCTAAAACAATGGGCACGAAGACCATTGCCGGAAAATCCACGAAGCCGCCTCCTAAACCCGCCACGGTTGCCGCACCCAATCGCGAGGAATTGTCGGCCACTATTGAAGGTGTTCGCATTGTTCTCATCGGCGACTTGCACGAGCTGCCCATTCTTGATATTGGCATCAAGAACTTCACCGCTACTGCAGAGAACTGGTCGTCGAACCTGAAAGCCGAGTCGGCGATTGATATGTACTCAAGCGTCTACAACTTTTCCAAATCAAGCTGGGAACCGCTGTTGGAGCCTTGGCAGCTTGGTCTAGGCGTGGCGAAAGATCCGGCATCTGGCTTGATATCAGTGGACGTGGCTTCCAAAAAAGCCTTTGACATTACGATTACGACAGCTTCCATCGCTTTGGCATCGAAATCCTTGACCTTTTTGACAACGGAGCAAGATGTTCTCGACAAGCCAAGAGGGGTTGAGGCGCCTTACCGCATCAGGAACTACACGGGGTTTGAAGTCATCCTACATTCAGAGAGTGCAAGCTCGGAGGAGCCTATTGATTTACGTCTGGAAGATGGCGCCGAGTCGCCCTGGACCTTTGAGCACTGGGAGAAGATGCGGGAGAACCTGTTGACGGAATCTAGTCAGAATGACGTTGGAATTCAACTCGAGGGCAGTGGATTTGACGTGGTAAAAAATGTCAGACTCAACAGAGAAGGCGAGTTTCTATACGGTCTCCGCCCAAAAACGGATAATGTCCTGCATCGTTTGTGTGTGGAGGTCAGCCTGGGACCTGACAATGTGAAATATGTCACGCTTCGATCGCCCCTGATGGTGGAGAATGCGACCGAAATTCCCGTGGAGCTGGGTGTCTACGACGAACGAGAGGGTCACCTGCTCAAGATTGAGAAGATTGCGCCAGGTGACTCACGGCCTGTTCCGGTGGGCGCCGTCTTTGAGAAACGTGCATTGATTCGTCCTGATGGCGGGTTCGGGTACCAATGGAGCCGAGAGCATATTTGGTGGAAAGAGCTGCTCCAGCGGCCAACGAAGCAGTTGGTGTGTAAAGGAGAGAATGGGGACCCCTTTTACTTCCAAGTCCATGCTCGGTTCGACAAGTCTAACCCCATGACAAAGTACGTACAATGCACGCAGTCTGATGACAACTCTAGACGAAACTTTACTAATCGAATTTATCTAGAATATATCCGTATATGAAGATCAAGTTATCTGCGCCAGTCACCTTGGAAAACCTCCTTCCTTATGACTTCAAGTACCGAATCTACGACAAAAACACCAAGAAAGACTGGACGAACTTTTTGCGCAAAGGTGGCGTGAGCCCTGTTCATGTTGTGGAGCTCTCGCACCTGCTTCTCCTCAGCATCGACATGCAGGACACAGTATTCAAGCCGAGTGACTTCTCCATCATCAATACTGGCAACACGGAAGACTTCCGTAAGGAGAGGAGGATCGTGGTCAAGGATGATGATGGATTGCCGCTCAACCTCGTACTGCACTACTTCAAGATTCCCGACAGTGGAGGTGCATTCAAGGTAACGGTGTACAGTCCATATGTGGTATTGAATAAGACTGGACTTGACCTTCACATTCGCATGAAGAGCTGGTTACAGCAGGCCAGACCGGCGGCAGGACAGTTTCGTCTTGCTGACGCGACGGATGGCAACAGGCCCAAGGCGTTGCCGTTCATGTTCTCCTATGGAAATCACGATAATAGAAACCGGGCGCTGCTCAAGGTGGACGAGTCCGAATGGAGCAAACATCAGAGTTTTGATGCTATTGGGAGCACGTCTGAAGTGGTGCTGAACTCAAGCTCGAAGCACAAAGAGATTCATCTTGGCATTACGGTCAAGTCGGGCGAAGGAAAATACAAGATGACCAAAGTGGTGACTCTAGCTCCGCGATTTGTGCTCAAAAACAAGTTGCCCGAAGAGCTTCTGGTCCGAGAGTCGAGCTCGTCTGGGTACATGACTCTGGAGCCTGGGGCGCTGCAGCCGCTGCATTTTATGCAGAAGTCGGCTGTGAAGCAGCTGTGTCTTTGCTATTCCGGAGTGGACAACCAGTGGACGTCACCTTTCAACATTGCCGACGTCGGGATCGCGCACGTCAAGATTGCCAAAGCCGGCCAGCGTCAGCGCCTAGTCAGGGTGGAGATTCTCCTGGAAGACTCGACAATTTTCCTGCATCTGAGCATGGAGACGAAGAACTGGCCATATTCGATGCGCAATGAAAGCGACACCGAGTTTACCTTTTACCAGGCCAATCCCAACGTGGACGAGGATGATGGCGAGGACCGTAGTGGCTGGAGGCCGATCCGGTATAGGCTGCCCCCTAGGAGTATCATGCCCTACGCGTGGGATTTTCCTGCGGCCAAGGTGCGCGAACTGGTCATTGCCACCAACAATAAGGAACGTCACGTCAAATTGGCAGAGATGGGTAATCAGATTCCGATGAAGTTCATCGCTGCCTCGGGGGAACAGAAGATCATTGACATCAATGTTGCTGCTGACGGACCGACGCAAACACTGATTCTGAGCAATTTCCGGGCCAGCAAGAGCATGTACAAACCCAAGGCCCTGTCCCGTACAACAACCGGACTTGAGGCATTCGAAGTCAAGGACCAGGACACGGATTCAACGTTTCGAGCGCAACTCAAACTTTCTGGCATCGGCATCTCACTGGTCAATGCGCAACTGAAGGAGCTGGCGTACATTACATTCAGAGACGTACAGCTTCGGTTTAGCGACTCACCGCTCATTCAAACAGTGTCGCTTGCTGTCAAGTGGATGCAGATTGACAACCAGCTCTATGGCGGCATCTTCCCCATGGTGCTGTATCCCAGCGTGGTGCCCAAGAAGGCCAACGAGGTGGACGCGCATCCGTCACTGCACGCGATGATGAGCCGCGTCAAGGATGATTCGTACGGAGTCACATATATCAAATACGCGTCGGTGCTCCTGCAGCAGATGACGATTGAGCTGGACGAGGACTTTGTGTTTGCCATTCTGGACTTTACCAACGTTCCGGGCGCGAGCTGGACGATGGTGGAGCAAGAAGGAAAGTTGTGCGACGAGGACTTGGACATTCCTGAGCCGTCTCAACAGCAAGGCGGTCAGGATCTGTACTTTGAGGTTCTAAACATCCAACCCATGCAGCTCGACCTCAGTTTCATGCGCACGGAGCGCATCAATGCGGAAGACAAGACGTCGTCGCACAACCCAATCATGTTCTTCCTGAATGTCATGACCATGGCGATTGGAAACGTCAACGATGCGCCGATCCGGTTCAACGCGCTCATGCTGGACAATGTGCGAGTATCTACGACGGTGCTGATACAGAACATGACAAATCACTACAGCCAAGAAGTCATGTATCAGATTCACAAGATTCTGGGTTCGGCCGACTTTCTAGGCAATCCGGTCGGCCTCTTCAACAACATCTCGTCTGGTGTGACGGACATTTTCTACGAACCATACCAGGGGCTCATCCTGTCGGATCGACCTGAGGAATTTGGCATTGGCATCGCCAAGGGAGCCGCCTCCTTTGCGAAGAAGACCGTCTTTGGGGTCACGGACAGTCTGTCCAAGTTTACGGGCAGTCTCAGCAAAGGCCTCGCGGCAGCATCGCTAGACAAGCAATTCCAGGATCGAAGACGCATTACGAAGGCGAGGAATCGACCAAAACACGCCTTGTACGGAGTCGCCGCCGGGGCAAACTCGCTCTTCACAAGCGTGGCTTCTGGCGTAGGCGGCCTAGCACGCAAGCCCCTCGAAGGAGCGGAACAAGAAGGCGCGCTGGGATTCTTCAAGGGCGTCGGCAAGGGCGTTTTGGGGTTGGCGACCAAGCCAGCCGTGGGTGTGTTGGACATGGCCAGCAATCTCAGCGAGGGGATCCGCAACACGACGACGGTGTTTGACGGACAGGAGCTGGAGAGGACGCGCTTCCCGCGCTTCATTCCACAGGATGGCATCGTGAGGCCGTACAGCGCGCGGGAGGCCATGGGGCAGTACTGGCTGAAGCAGGTGGACAATGGGCGGTACTTTGACGAGCAGTACATTGGGCATTTGGAGCTGCCCAAGGAGGACATGGTGGTGATGGTGACGTTTGCTCGGATTCTGCTTATTAGGTCCAGGCGTCTGACTAGTGAGTGGGACGTGCCGCTCAAGGATGTTCAGACGATTACCAAGGAGCGGACGGGGGTGAGTCTGGTGTTGAGGCAGGGGGCGAATGGGCCGTTTGTGCCAGTGGGGGGAGGGAGTGAGAGGGCGTTTTTGTACAAGATGATTGGGGTGGCTGTGGAGGAGTTTAATCAGAGGTTTAGGGGAGGAGAGTAACTGGTTATGGTCCAGTGTATCTACTATCGAGTGGTCTTGTGACTAGGAGGACTCTGTTAAGAGGTTGTTTGTAGATACCTACATATCTGGGGTGGTTCACGAGCATCATTATATTACGTATATATTCCTATTATGTAGCCTTATTCACGTTTGGAATGCTGACTATGGATGAATATGGAGGCAACTTGGCCCCATAAAGTGAGTGGTTTGATAAGAGGCCAACTTGACTAGGTAGGTATCTTGTTTAGCTGTGTGCGCTACGGTTCGTGAGCGGAAGGACAGCTCCGTTACGGACGCCGTCGCCGCCGCCACCTATGCCATTGGGCAGAGGGTATGACGGAGCTGAGGATATGTATGTATGACCGAACATGACGAGACGGCGGACGGGACGTACAGTGGCCAATTCTGGAATGTCAGCCTCTGGTGCTGCAAAGTCATGTCCGTTGCGTTGTTCCGTCGGACCTGAATAATGGGCTGCTTGAAGGGATTGATGACCGAAAAATGATCATCACGACAATACAAGGACGGTTGACGGGCAAATTCAATTGTTGCATTACGGAGTACATGAACTAATCGACGGCAGAAGTTAGGCTGCAGGTACCTACATACGAGGTACATAAGTCTAAGGTAGGTAGGTAGGTATGTAGTTTGAAAATGCAGTGACGCGAAGCTGTGCCAGTGCGCGCCAAAAATAGGCAAAATTGAACTATGTACTGTTCTCCGGGTCGTCTTGGCGGCAGGCAGTGCGGGATGGCCTCACTTTGCTTGCTTCGTGGTTTTAACTTTTTCGTGGTGAATGTGTCACGTGAGAGTTTTTTCTCCCCTGTTTTTTTTTGGATGCTGACCAATGGGCAGCAAAGAAGTGAGTCCAACAACCATACCCTCATTACCCTCTTATCCTGAGCGTGAAGAACTCCATTACCCTCAACTGAGAACTGGTAACATGGAGCATAAAGAGGCAAACACGAAATGTGCACGAATTCTTCAGTTTTGCCTAATTAAGGGTCCGATGGAGGTCCGTACTTCACGAAATGCAACCGGAACGACCCGATCGAGCAATCGATAACCACGACGATACAGCCGATAAAGACTAAGACGATTCATTGATGACGACGACGAACATGTTATCGCCAAGTTCCCGCAGATAGGTAAGCGGTAATATGCTCTGTATCGCAACGGATAAATATTAAAAACGGTCAACGCACCACATTTCATTGCCCAAGAGCGCCTCTTGACCATACCTAGGTACACACATAACCCACGGGCGACGGAGAAAAAGGCGCCACTCGATAAAAACCCACGGACGTTATGTATCCGGCGCTTCCCTCCTTCCCTCCTTCCCTCCAGGCCCCTCCTGCCCAAAAGAGGTCCCCTGCCGGCCTGGCTTCAAAGTCTCATCCAATCAACGCCCAGAACATGGAACTACGGGCCTGCCTTATCGGGCTGTAGGCCGGCTAAACGGGCAAACCCCAGAGAAAAAGCGTTTTCGTTCCGCGCCCGGCTTCGATATCGTCGCTTCTCCACTAGGGTACCTAATCGCATTGTGTCCTGCCCCTGGGGCTAATTCAACTTCAGCCATACATGTACCCAACGGAGGAAACTGATACAGTAAGTACATACCTAGGTATCCGTGGCCCTGGACTCTGTTACTCCGTTAGGCTGTTGCCTGTTGGAACTTGGACCTTGGTACGGAGTAAAAGGATGAGATTGAGATTGTTGGTGAAGCCTGTGGCAATTTATTCGTCGTATGTACGGAGTACTCTGTACAGAGTAGGTACTCTGTACACTGGCAGATTCTGATTGCCTCTTGTCTTGTTGGTAGTTTCTCTCTCTTTTTTCTTTTTTTCATCCTGATTTCCATTCTTGGTGCGCTTAGCACAAGTCGTCCTTCAAGGCCTGCCCTTATCCTCACAGGCTACAGCGAGGGGGCTGGGTCGGTTGCCTCTGTCGTACATACATACCTATACGGAGTACATAGGTACGGTCCTCGGGATAAGGGTCCGCGCCTCGGACGTTGTCTCAAAGAAGTTGTGCGGCGCCTGAGCGTGCAGGTGCCCGAGGTGAGGGCTATCAACTTATCAAGGGAGCTACTGACTCCTGAGTACCTACTGAGAGGGTTTCGCGATAACGGCGCAGTGTGCGATACGCGCTATCCGATTATTCGTTGATTCGCTCGTCGATTACTCGGTTATTCGTCCATAGGACCTACTTCTGTACACCATTTTCTCGTCTGTCCACCTCGACTTATTTCCAGCAACCCCTGGTCTCTCTCGCCTCCAGTGTTCACACATGCATTCTGCGATTCTGCGATTCTGCGTCTAGAGAGACAGAATTGCTGGGCAGAAATCCAGTATGGCCGTCGAATCGAATCCCCCAAGCGCTTCCCAGCATCCTGGGCCTTCGCATCACACACCCGGCTCGGAAGCGCTCAATAACCGCGAGCGCATCTTCAATCCCGAGCATCACGCGACGGGTACAACGGCCGATCCCGTCTCCGTCTCAGCCTCCACACAACAAGGTTCACATCCGGCATCTCATCACGGCCACGACCACGACCAGCATCACGAGCATCACGACCACCACCCGCCTCTTGCCGTCGAAAAGAGCGAACCGCTCAGCACACCTCCCGATTACAGCGACCATGAAAAAGTAGATGCCGGCGTCGTGAGCACCCGCCGCGGCTCAGCCTGTTCACACCACAACGACCCCAAATCCGCCTCGAGTCGCTTCCGGCGCATCCACCGCCAGTATCGTCCCCTCTTCCACCTCGTCTACTTCCTCTTCTTCACCGGCTGGTGGATCGCGTCTCTCGTCCTACACCGTCACGACAAGAACTGGGTCGTCCCTTTCCTCCTCTGGCTAGCCATATCCCTGCGCCTCCTCTTCAACCATGTCCCCTCGCGACACGTCTCCGGCGCGATCCGCTGGCTCTGGGCCCATTCCGCACTGGTCATCTACGAGGCCATTCCTACGAAACTACGCACCCCGCTCGGCGCGGTAGGCGCCCTGGCCGTAATGCTCATCGGAAGCTTCGTCTCGGAAGAATCTGCTGATAATTCGCGTGCCAATCGCGCGATTAGTCTCCTGGGGATGCTTCTCATGCTGGCTATTTTCTGGGCTACGAGCAAGCACCGCAGCCGTGTGAACTGGCGGACTGTCATTGCTGGCATGCTGAGCCAGTACGTGATTGGGCTGTTTGTTCTCCGGACAGGCGTAGGATACGATGTCTTTCGGTTCATTGCAGACCGTGCGGGGGACTTGCTAGGTTTTGCGCGGCAGGGAGTTGCGTTTCTCACGAATGATGAGACGGCCCAGACGCCGTGGTTCTTCTTCAGTGTGATCCCGGCTATCATCTTCTTTATTTCTATGGTGCAGGTGCTTTTCTACGTTGGCTTTTTGCAATGGTTCATTCAAAAGTGCGCCACGTTTGTGTTTTGGGGGCTCGGTGTTTCGGGCGCCGAGGCTGTCGTGGCGGCTGCGACGCCGTTTATCGGCCAGGGCGAGTCGGCGATGCTGGTGAGGCCGTTTGTGCCGCATATGACGAAGGCGGAGATTCATCAGATCCTGACGTGTGGCTTTGCGACTATCTCGGGGTCTGTTCTGGTCGGGTATATCAACCTGGGGCTGAATGCTGGCGTCCTGGTCTCGTCGTGTATCATGTCCATCCCGGCCTCGCTGGCGATTTCGAAGCTGCGCTATCCGGAGACGGAGGAGACGCTTACGGCAGGGCGGGTTACGATCCCGGCGGATGAGGAACATCATGCGGAGAATGCGCTGCATGCGTTTGCGAATGGCGCGTGGTTGGGTATCAAGATTGGAGGGACGATTATCGCGTCTCTGCTGTGTATCATTGCGGCCGTGGGATTGCTGAATGCCTTGATGACGTGGTGGGGGCGGTATTTGAATATCAATGACCCGACCTTGACGCTGCAGACTATCCTGGGGTATATGCTGTGGCCGGTGGCGTTTTTTCTGGGCGTCCCGCGGCAGAATGACTATCGTGATATTCTGCTTGTTGCGCGGCTTATATCTCAGAAAGTTATTACGGTATGTGTCGTCTTCTTACGTCTACGCATGCGGTGTGTTGAATGCTCCGAAGTCAGTACTGACCAACCCCCCTTAGAACGAATACAAAGCCTTCACAGAACTCACCAAAGACGCCGCCTACCAAACCCTCAGCCCCCGCTCCCGCCTCATCGCCACATATGCCCTCTGCGGCTTCGGCAACATTGGTTCCTTGGGCGTACAGATTGGCATTCTCGGCCAGCTGGCTCCCTCGCGCGGCGGCGACGTCTCCGGACTGGCCCTCTCGGCGCTGGTATCTGGGGTAGCTGCCACGCTGACGTCGGCTGCTGTGGCGGGGTTGGTGATCACGGACGAGCTACAGCATTTTGGCGGTCAGGCGTCATGATGTTGTCGATAAATGTGTGAAAGAATAGAAATGAAGGGAATGGCGGACCGCGGCAGGTAATGGTTCAAGGCGTAGGGCGTATATACTAAAGGGAGAGGCGTAATTGTATGGGACAAGGGGTAAGACTGAAGAGGGAAGAAGACGAAATCGTTCGTCGGTCAGTAGAGAAAGGTTTGATGTAGATCCATTGTGCATCCTGAGACGTCGTAGCATCATGTCTAGTTGGTTTCTATTTAAGCGGCATGAGAATGATGAAATTATGAGAGCTATTGGGCCACCTCTTCTGGCACTATATGCACACGGCCTCTATCTTGCTCAGTTACTGGGGATGTCACGGATCATCGTGATAGGTACTCGTCTCGCTCATGAAATGGAAGCATGACGACTCACGAGTTCAGACCCGCGAATACGCTTCTCTATCCGAGCACAGATACCTTCTCTGCCACTTTCGCGAGAAATGGGACCTAACACGGTGACGGGCCACTTTGTCTCTTTGAGCCTTCGGGCCTTTGCTTATCACCGGCGCCGAGTCAAGTTTCTCGGCCGACAAAGCCAAGCTCCACTCCAGTTTTATTACTTTCCGATAACCTCGTTCAAGTTTCAACGTTCCCGCATTCTCTATGGTGTCACAGCACAAGACAGGACAGCTTAACATCATAGGACATCCTTGAAAATGTTCCTACACAGAGTAGCCTCATCGTCAGACAGGCAGTTACTCAGACCGACCTATTCCGCCATCCCTTAGCACACCATCGGCTGCAGCGCCCGCTGCCCGGTATCTCTTCTCTCATATCTTGTCAGTCCGTGTTTGAACCTATCCAGGTATGAGCATCTCAGAGTTTGTTAGGCTCGGCTTCACAAGTTCACAACCATGAATCTGAGACCCATGGGTCCCTTTGGCAAATCCGCAGTGCAAGTTTTATCCTCAACAGCGATCGCCGATACGCTTAAACCTTACACAGACAGTGCCCACTCCCCGTCTTGTTGGACAGCAGGAGTAGATCGTGTCGAGCTGCAGTTTGACGTTGGACCGCGAGCAATGTCGACCCTATTGTACATAAGTTTTGCCATGAGAGATATTCGGAAACAAATCTCGATGGAAGGCCAGACGGTTGCGCCCACTCTTCTGTGCAGGAATAAGCTGTAAGCTACTAATCATCCGTCTATGCCCTCTTGTGGCTCAGCTGGCTTAGGGTGTTGATACCGCGTGCGCAATATCTTGAACCAGCTGGCTTTTACATAAAAGGCATAGTCGAGTCGTCGACGGCATTATTCACTGTTGCTTAGCCGCTTCGAGCTCGGATGACATCTACCAGCACAACATCATACCAGTGACTCTGCCTTCCGATGCAACAGCACAGCCACATCTTGAGCTAGTCACCTCGACCAGCAACCCGTCAACGCTTTAAGACAGTTGAGTCGTACAGCCTGACGTGTCTCAGGAGCAGCTTTCCGGTAGCATACGCACGCTGACATGGACTCGGCGAAGCTATTTTCCCTCTATTCCCTGCTCTCTCGCGTGCCGCTAGCTCAGTTCTACTCGTGGTCAAACTCATCGCCTTGTTCGTCATTCGTCTCCTCGTCATTCATGTCCTCGTCATTCATCTCCTCGTCATACAACTCATCGAAATACTGCGCTGCGAACATCGCATCCATTGCGTCGTTGTCCAAGACCTCCTCGTCCTCGTCCAAGTCGTCGTCTGAGAAGTCGTGGAACAAATACTGCTGACCCTTATCCATCCCCTTGATCAGGAACCGCAGAACGTCCCTCATGTCCCTCTTGTCTTGTCTCTTATCAATCCGCTTGCTTAACTTTGCAAGACGTTCATCGGCAGCATCTTTCGGTAAAGCAGTATAGATCCAGGGGCCCATCAGGCAGTTTACGATGAGAGGGTCAACTTTCTTGGGAGATATCACCGCAGCGTCAAGGCAGGCAATTCTCACTTTCCAGAAGTCTTCCTTATCGTCATCCCGCACGCGAGCTCCTGCACGGACGAGCCAGAACAGAAGACGTTTCTTCTCCTCATCCCAAGGCCCGGTGATAAGATTCACGGGAATGCGCACATGGGGATGGATATCCGCTGATCCCCCTAGACTGCCAGTTAAGGCGCCGAATAAAATAGGCGGGAAGTGGAGAGCTCGCTCGTAGTCGGCCTCGAAGCAAGCGCGAGCTTCAAACTTCCACAATCTCAGTTCATGCTCAAGGGCATGCTGCATGTATCGGTTGCGGGCGCGGATGTTCTTCTGATACAGCCTTTGTACGAGCAAGCCTTCTTGTTCGTGGTGTCGGTAGGGTCTACCTCGAGCGTATTTGTCCGCCCAAGCCTGCTGTGCTTCGAGAATGAAATCAACGTTCATCCAGGGCCTTGATAGTAAGTCGGACTGGGGGGGAATGTCAGCAGATAGAAATCAAAAGCAAGCAGACCGTGGTGGTTCTTGCACCAGCGGAGGCTCTACATGATTGACTTTACCTGAAGAGAAACGTCGCCGACGGGAGCCCGCTTGGTCTCCGACCAGTTTTCGAGTTTGCCGAAGCAATGATCCCAAGTATCATGAAATGCCATGATGAACACCCGAAGAAGCGTAGTCTTCCCGGAAAGTTTAGCCCCCAACAAAGGACTCGAGCGCGGGAGAGCCAAGTTGGTCGAGTACACGAAAATGCTCTCGAGTAGTTCCAGCGGCAGAGTTTGCAGCGAGGGCCGACCGCGAGAATGTACCGATGCCACGGGTTGTTTCATTTTTTTGTGATTCTGCGAGTCGTCCGCGGTGGACAAAGACCTTTTGCGGGTTTCCCCGGCTTGCAGTGGCGTAACGTTCGTCTCGGGCGGAGGAGTCATTGTTTCCGGATGGTACAGATTCGAACAAGATTTAGTCCGACGATATGTAGAAGGTTTATTTCGCGATGGATGACCTGTGGTTCTCCTGTTTTCCTGAAATTGTGGACCGATCCTCCTCGATGAAAGATGGCGACATGCAGGTTAGTTGCACATTCACAAACTGAGGTTACGGACTTGTTGATGCCGCGCGTTGTTTGCGCGTCGCGTCGTCCATGCATTAATAAGCGCGTGTTGATGTTGCAGCCAGGGCACAACTATTTGTGGGCACAGACCAGTAGAGGTACAGACCAGCCCTACCAAGTGAAACCCATTTTGGATCACACTTTTTCGCCATCTGGCCATTTGAATGCCAAAAATGCGTAATTAAGCAAGTCTTTGGAATCATGGAGGTTTGATGCCCGGACAGTCTTTCAATTTCACCACATATCCCGGAAGCTTCAAGAACCACAGGTTGCCCAACACGAAACACGGCTTCTATTATAATCGCCCTGGATTCGGCTTGGTTTCATCACACTTGAGTTCCAAGCGTTCAAAGAGGCCAAGAAGCAAGAACCCGACCAGAACAGGGGCCCCGCGCTCGGGATGAGCTTTCCACCAGTTCAGGTCATGGGAAAACGTAAAAGATCCCCTTCCACCACGCTCGATCTGACCGAGACAATGCCACCAACTCGGGCATCGGTACACGCCAGGTGCTCTTCTTGTAGTCCGCCCTCGCTGCAAAATCTCCCGCTAGAATTGCTCGAGAGCATTTTCTTGTACTCGAAGAACTTCGCTCTGCCTCGTTCGAGTCCTTTGCTAGGAGCCAAACTTTCAGGGAAAGCTACGCTTCTCCGGTTGTTCATGGTAGGGTTTCATGATACCTGGAACAAATTCTTTGGCATTCCAGTAAATTATGATTCCTGTTTGTGGTTCATGGATAGAGACGTTTCTCTTGAGGTAAAGTCAATTTCATGGAGCATCTCCTGACGCAAGGATCACGATCCGCTTACTTTCTTGTCCGTCGTCTGACATTCCTCCAAGTCCGACTTACTATCAATGCCCTGGGTGGACATTGACTTCATTCTCGAAGCCCAGCAGATTTGGGCAGACAAATATGCTCGAGGCAGATGCTATCGACACTACGAACACGATGGATGGGCCATACAAGGATTGTACGAGTGGAACGTGTTTGCCCACGACCGATACATGCAGCATGTCCGTCAGCATGAGGCGAAGACGTGGAAGTTCGACGCTCGCGCTTGCTTCGAGGCCGACTACGAGCGAGCTCTCCAGTTTCCACCTGCTATAGAAAACATGTATAAAAACAATCTGTGGGGATCGGCGGAAGTTCATCCCGATGTTCGCATGCCCATAGATCTTATCACTGGGCCTTGGGATGAGCAGAAGAAGCGTCTTCTATTCTGGCTCATCCGTGCAGGAGCTCTTATGGACCAGGAAGAAACCAAAACTTGCTGCAAGGTGAGACTTGCCGGTCTTGACGCTGCGGTGATATCTCCCGAGATACCGGACCCTCTTATCTTGAAGTGCATTGTCAACCCCATGATGTTGATTGACCTACCGCCCAATGCTGCGCACAATCGGCTCGTCAAGATGTGCAGGCGCATCGACCGAGAATGTGAAACGCAGGACATGACGCAGGTCCTGCGGTATCTAGTCAGGCAACTGCATAATAACCAGGAGATTATGTTGGACGACACCTTAAACCACGGCGTAGACATCTCATACCTCTTGGAAGACGAATTTCTCAGCGAGTTATACAACCAATTAGTCGACGAGGGCGATAGTACGCACACACCAGGTGCTCTTCTCGCAGTCTGTCATCGCTGCGAAATCTCCCGCTAGAACTGCTCGAGAGCATTTTCTTGTACTCGAAGAATTTCACTCTCCCTCGTTCGAGTCCTTTGCTAGGAGCCAAACTTACAGGGAAAGCTACGCTTCTACGGTTGTTCATGGTAGGGTTTCATGATATCTGGAATAATTTATTCGGCGTTTCAGTACAACAAACTTCTGAAACGCAATTTGATGTATTACTCGATGCGTTCGACGAACGCGACGTCTTTTTCCAGGTAGAGACAATTCCCTGGATGATGTCCTGGCGCAACCGCGCAAGGACCACGACCCGCTTACTTTCTTGTCCATCGTCAGACATTCCTCCAAGTCCAACTTACTGTCAATGCACTGGGTGGACATTGACTTCATTCTCGAAGCGCAGCAGATTTGGGCAGACAACTTTGCTCGAGGCAGATGCTACCGACACTACGAAACCAGTGGATTGTCCATAAAAAAACTGTACGCGAAGAACGTCCATGCCCGCGACCAATACATGCAGCATGTCCGTCAGCATGAGGAGGTGACGTGGAAGTTTGATACTCGCGCTTGCTTCGAGGCCGACTACGAGCGAGCTCTCCAGTTTCCACCTGCTGCAGACCACTCAATGAAGAACAGTCTATGGGGATCAGCAGATGTTCATCCCAGTACGTGCCCGCCCGTGGATCTTCTCACTGGGCCTTGGGCCGAGGAGAAGAAACGTCGTCTGTTCTGGTTTGTCCGTGCAGGAGTTGTCCAGCTGTCTAAAGTAATCGGGTACTCGAAAGTGAGACTCGCCGGTCTCGATGCTGCGATGATATCTCCCGAGAAACCGGACCCCCTCGTCATAAAGTGCCTGATGCCCACCTTGCTGTACAAGGCCGCCTTACCGCCCAGAGCTGCGCACAATCGGCTCGTCAAGCTGTGCAGGCGCATTCGACAAAGAGGTGACACGCAGAATATGAGGAAATTCCTGGGATATGTTTTTAGGGAGATGCATATGAATCAGGAGACTGCGCTCCGCCGCCACCCCTCCGACTCCTCAGTAGGCTGTAGCTCCAGTAGACTTGCAAGGAAATAACCAGACAACATCATGTTGGCCCCTTCTTGAAGTCCAAGAGGAGCATCCGTTATGTACTGGTGGTTGTTGATTATTTCTCTCGTTTTGTCTGGCTATTTCCTCGCAAGTCTACTGAACCTACTAGGTAGTGAACCATCTGAGGACTTGTATGGACGGACTGTCCTTTTCCCCCGAATCTTTTTACACTGATCCCGGCTCAGCCTTTACTTCGGCAGAGTTCTCCTCCTTTTTGAAGCAGCGACACATCGGGTTGGTGAACGCTCCGCGACAGTCTCACAAGAGCGTTGGTTTAGTTGATTACGAATCGGATCTTTCAGACGGTTCTCAACAAAGCTACGACAGTCTACGCGAATTGGGATTTGCAGCTCTGAGCTCCCTCATGTCACCAAGGTTCTCAATGCTCGGTATGTCCAGTCTGTCGGTTTCTCTCCTGTCGAAATCCTCTACGGATTGTCTCGATCCCCAGATGTTGGCCTCAAGTCATTTCTCACTCAAGCCTCTTCTGCCTGGGATGGTCCATTGCGAAAGTCTTTGGCTTGGCCGTTGGAAGCCTCCCTGGATGGTGATTCGAGAGTACATTGGATAGGCCGCTCGGAGGAGCGCCGGGCCCGGGTTGAGCGGAAAGGTCAGATTCAGGCGGCTGCGCGCAAGGACCGTCATGCTCTGAGGAATTCGAAGCCGTTCGTTCCCGGCGACATGGTGATAGTTGTCTCAGAGGGGAAACCTCTCAAGTTGAAGCCACGTTGGCAGGGCCTTTTCGAGTTGAGGCGCGTGTTGGGCGCTCCTCTTATCAACTTTCCAATTTGGATGGTTTGCGCATTCGTGGAGGACTTGATCTTGATTTTCATGAGGACGCTTTGGAATACTTTGTACCACGGACGGGATATTTGCAGACATTGACAAAAAGAAGTGGGTTGGATCCCTTGACGGATGTGAGATCAAAGTCCGTGACAATGACAGGGCTCACAGGAGCGTGAATTCGGGCACTTTCTTGAGCGTAGCGTAGTTGCTGTAAGAACCATATGTAAGCGTCCGTATCTTCACGCGCGGCGATGTCGAAGGCAACGCTTAAGTTTGTAGTCATTGCCGAGACGCCTATCACCTGCATCAATGGCATATTGAAGTGATTGACTTTGTACGTATTGTCCATGATGAAGATCTCAAAGTTGTGTTTCCAGGGCTGAACACAATCCTTGAGGCATATTCTCATACTCCCTTTGGGCTGGCAGTCATTGAGCCCTGACCTGAATCCCATTGAGAACCTCTGGTCATGCCTGAAACAGCAAATCTTAAAAACAGGATCTGAACATGGCGCATATAAAGAAGTGCCAGGCCGCATTGGGGCACCTTGGAAAAATTGCGACAAATTTTTGGGATGAATTCGATATAAAGCATGTTGATGAACTTGTAAACAGCGTGCCTGGCCGTCTTCGGGTTGTGATAGATTCCAAGGGTTGGTACACAAAGTGTTGAGGCAGTCAATATAATCTGCCGCCAGCTTGTAGAGTATCCGCCTTACAGCTTAGTAGTTTACTACCTAGGCATTTACCTAGGCATTTACCTAGGCATTTACCTAGGCATTTACCTAGGCATTTACCTAGGCTCCTGGGAGGTACGTAGATATATACCCATGTAACCCTCACTAAAAAAAGCCTTCGAAAGGAAAACTCGCTCTATTTCCTTCGTAGAAGAACGGTCGTAACATATTGCAAAAAGAGTGTGGGAGTCCCGTGATGCGTCGCGTGACGCGTTAATGCACCTTCATCTACGCAGTGATAGTGACACTACAACGCCCTTCGATTCAAGCTATTCCAAAGGCATTTGAAGCCGCGACCCAGGCATCGCGTCTTGCGGAGTGGAATCTGCTTTAGTAAATCAAGGTCCTCTCGTGTTCTTCTGGGGGGGGCCGACTCAAAGGGAGGCGGCGTAATAGGCGTCGTGTATTTTGATCATATAGACGAACACCCATCGAACATTCTCGATAGTGACGCTATATTCACGCATTGCAATGCGTCCGTTCACACCGACCGCATAGCCCTGACCTGAGCCCCATTGAGATTCTGAAAGAATTTCTGGTCATGCTTGAGACTGAGAATCTTTGAACGTGATTCAAATATGGCACAGAGGACGAAGTGCAAGCCCGGATTGGAGCCTTACCTAAGATTGCGACAGGTTTGTGAGAATCAGATGGGTCTGAGTGCCTTCATGTGCCTTCGTTTGGTATACACCTAGTATCGCGCCCCCCCGCTCCCATGCGTTGCTGGTGGTAGCGCACGCACCTGCCACCATGGAAGAGGCTTGCCATGTCACGGCGATATGACATTGATTCTTGACGCAGTCGAATCCTGACAGGCTTAGAGTACTGAAACTGCGTTCTTAATATCTTTTACATCAAAAGTATCGTCGGCATCGTCGGCATCGTAGCATCTGCTGTCACATAGCCGATCGGGTCATGCGACCAGCAGTCATCCAACGTCTCGAGACGGTTGAGTCATCGACTCATACGGTATAAAATGCAGTGACGCGAAGCTGTGCCAGTGCGCGCCAAAAATAGGCAAAACTGAAGGGGGGTCTGCGACGCAAGTCATGTGGTCTTATGTACATATGTAGTGGAGGATACCTAGAGGTACCTAATGTAGCTAGGTATGTATCCCGTATTGTCATTGGTCACCTATGTACCCGTTTACTCCTCAGACTTACCCCCTCGGCGGGGGGGCCTTGCCTTCGGCGACCCTCCGGGGGCCCTCCGGGGGCGCTGCCGCGGGCTGTCCTCGCTGCGCTCGTCTTGGGGGCGCTGCCGCGGGCTATCGCGCTCGTCTTGTCACAAACTCCGTCAATCAATCACCGACTCTCATTAAAGACCATCAACTTCCCTCCATTTACCAGCTCAATCAAGTATAGCGTACGCTCTATAGCCTACTACATATGTCACCTGCCACGTCGTGCTCATCCGCCTTCGCTATGAAGCCTCTTCAAGCGTCACCGTAGATGTCTGTCCTCGCTGGTCGCATCCCTGTGCTCTTCATCATGGTCGATATCTTGCTTCTATCCCTCTGCGTTCATACGGGCGCGCCTGAGCGGAATCATCACATCTTGTTCCTCGCGCGTCTTGAGGTCAGCCAGCCGGTCCGCGTTGGGCGGCGTTGTGATGTCTTGCAGGTCGAAGGGGCAATCAAACATAATACCGTCCAAACTTTTGACACGAGAGACCGCAACGTACGTAAGTCCCGGAGTAAAGTCCTTGCCCGAGATATCTGTGACCACCTTATC